>JZKD02S1864918.1:120917-157690 GCA_000966675.3 Picea glauca | reverse complement strand
TATATATATATATATATATATATATATATATATATATATATAACTCAAGTCAATTTTACATTTCAATTTCTTTCCAATCACTTTGAATGCTCAATAAATTTAGAGTAAAAATATATGTAAAGTGATCATAATGAAACACTAAATTTTAATTTTTCACGTACAAATAATTAAAAACAAAGATGATGATGTGCAAAGGTGTGCACTTTTTAGGCTAAGCATTTTATGTAGTTTTATTTTCTATAAATTGTCTAAAGATTTTGTTTATTTTATGTAGTTTTATTTTCTATAAATTGTCTAAAGATTTTGTTTATTTAATGGTGGACGTTGCATCACACAATTCCTTACCAAGTTCTTCGACACCAAACCTTTACTCTCTGACATTTCATACATCTCACAATATAATCAACACCGTCTTTCTTCATTCCTTACCAAAAGAATTGGATTTGTACTACAAAAGTCGTTGGTAACCGGGATGTATGGCATACGAAACATTATGCATTTCTTTTAATACCAAATCCCTAAGTTTTCCAAAACCAGGAACATAAATTCTATTTTTATGCATAAGTAATCTATCTTCCTTCATATCATGTTCTTTAATTTTTTGTTGTACATTTTCTTGTTGTAAGATTTCTTTTACGTGTAGGTAATCTTGATATGTAACAACAACATCTAAAATTTTTCTCTTTAAATACGATTAATGCATAATAATGGTTGTAGCATGCACGAGATGTAATTTTCTACTGAGTGCATCAACAACCTTATTTTATTTTCCTTTAATATGCTTGATGTCAAAATTGTGTTCACTTAAAAATTCCAGTGATCTGGTTTGTGTGGCATTCAAAGTTGGCTTTCAAAAAGATATTCCATACCACTATGGTCTCTTCTTAATTCAAATCTCTTTACCATGAGATAATTCCTCCACATATTCAATGCATGAAGAATGGTAGCAAGCTCCAAGTCATGTGTAGAATAGTTCCTTTCATGTTCTTTAAGCTTTCTGGAATCATAACCAATGATATGTCTATTTTGAGTGATAACTCCACCAAGTCCTTCCTTGCATGCATCTGTACATACCACAAAACTTCCATTTGGGTCAACAATATTTAAAATAGGTGCACTACTAAGTAAGTCTCTCAACAAATTAAAGTTATCTTCACACTCAGTTGTCCATTCAAATCTAATTCTCTTCTTTTGCAAAGAAGTGATGGGACGAAAAATCTTAGAGAACCCCGCTGTAAATATTTTGTAGTAACTAGTTAATCCCATAAAAGATATGATTTCTGAAACATTCCTGGGTGTTGGTCATCCTCTAATGGCTTCAATCTTCTTTCGATCTACTGCTATAACTTGTTCTGAAATAATTTTTCCCAAGTAATGGATTTGTTCTTGGTAAAACGAACACTTACTAATATTGGCATACAACTGATGTTCCTTCAGCACTTACAATACCAAACTCAAGCGATGTTCATGCTCTTCTTCTGACTTAGAATAGATAAGTATGTCATCCAAGGATACTATGACAAACTTATCCAAATAATTTTCTAATAGGCCATTCATTAAGAACATAAAGACAATTGGTGCATTGGTTAGTCCAACTGACACCACTACAAATTCATAATTCTCATACCTGGTCCTAAAGGATGTCTTATTCATGTATTCTTCCTTGATTCTTACCTCATGGTATCCTGATCTCAAGTCTATCTTTGAAAATATCTCTTCCCCTCTTAGTTGATCAAAGAGGTAATCAATTCTGGGTAGAGGGTATTTGTTCTTCACACTGGATTTATTCAACTGTCTAAATTAAATGCACAGCCCCAATGTTCCTTCCTTCTTTTTGACAAAGAGTATTGGTCCTCCCCAAGGTGAAACACTTGGACGTATGTACCCTTTCTTCAACAATTCTTCCAGTTGCATTTGTAATTCTTTTAATTCAGTGTACTCATTCTGTAAGGTGTTTTTGATACCCGAGCCTCTCCTCGTACTAAATCGATAGAGAAATTTATCTCCCTCTTTGGTGGCAACCCTCATATTTCTTGGAATACATCTTCAAACTCTTGCAATACCAAAAAATATTCAAGGCTTGGCCCTTTTTCCTTTTCTAGCTCCTCCACATGGGTTGCATACAATTGACATCCTTTTTTGAAAGATCTCTTCAGCTATAAGGATGAAGCATCTCTTCAGTTGTAAGTATGAAATCTCCCTTATAGAAATGGGTCTTGGAATTCCTTTCACAGTGCTATGTTTTCGTTCTTCATCAAGACATGTAAATGGACATCTTGTTATGAAAATCTAGGAAATCATGATGCTTATACAACCAATCCATTCCAATTAGAATATAATAAGATCCCAATAGTATAATATTTATATGAGCATTAGTATTCACTATGTTAAGACTTATGGGGAAACCTTTAACTAGCTCATTGATCCCTCTTTTGATTCTAGTGGCTAGTTGAACCAAACTTGATTTTTCAATCTTACATTTCTCCAAATGTAATATATCACTTATTTTAGGATCAATCTAACAATGGATTGCTCCTAATCAATTAAAATAGCAACAAGATTATTAATGATCTTACCTTCCACCTCGAACATATTGGATTGGTACTATGTTTGATCAGGGGATCAAATTTTGCTCAATTTTCAAAGTGCTCAGAATGCAACGAAAACAGTGCCATTGCGTAGGTCTCGTCTTCCTGATTCCAGTGGTATATTTACTTTCGCAAACGGAGTCCGTATGGAGGAGATATCGCGATCTGTCCGCCAAGCCAAACAGGTAAAAATTTGGGATGCTGATTGTACATGTCTGTACAGTCCGTGCGGCCACGTGGCATGGTCGTACCATCATGATGATGTGGCAGAGGAAAGATGTGGTGCATTTCTATTGGATGGTGGTTTCCCAATCGGGTATTGACACGTGTCATTTGCAGCCAATAATGTGTGGACACGTGGCCCAACCCATTGGCGCCATGTGTCACTATCTGGCTGGTTTATATGGATGTATATATGTAAAATGATATGGAGGCCGCGGGGTTCGACCCCCGGACCTCCCCACAAGCCAAACAATTTCATAACACTCCGATAACCAACATTCCCACCAATGTTCCTTGTTAGGAAGGTGGGCCACATTACATTTAAAGTTACATATTGTTTGTTTTGGAAAAGGGTGCGGGTCGGGGCTTAAGCCTCGACCCATGGTTCTATAACATAACACATGTAACCATGTGTTTATATTACCCGCGCGCTAAACCATATATTATATATGTAATGAATGGTGTGGTTGTAATGTTTATGTGCACGAATGAATGTTATAAACCAAAGTTTAAAAATATATATTGGTATATGCGCGGGGTTGGAATAACCCGTGAGTTTTTGTAATTAACCAATGGTTTAAAAACACGTGGTTTCAACGGTTATAGAAGCTTAACTACTATTTCGCCCAACCAACGTCCTATGGCGCCATGTGCCCAAGTGTCGATGCGGTTAGGGGCTAGCACGCCCTTAACCATCCTACGGTTTGTACCGATGCGCGGTAATGCACGGGACTGGGTTCTTTACACTTAAATAAGCGTGTGTGCCAGGTTTGAAGCACAAGGGTGCGATTTGTAGAACTAGAGACAGCAAAGTTGAAGAGGGAGATTTCAAGAAGGCCATCTTCTTCATTTTTCGACCGATTGAGGTGCTGAAAGAGCCCAGACAGGGGTTTTGGGACGCTGCGAAGCCATTGGAGCAGTTGGTTTGTCATTTTGAGCATTGTAAGGCATGTTTTTGAGCACTTTGAGCAATTTAATAATAATGATCCATTGAAAGCTGGACCAGGAGATGTAGCCCGGAGTGGGGTGAACTCCTTTATCAAGTTGTTGTGTTTATGTCTGATGTTCAATGTTTTATGTTGTTGTCTATGTGTATCTTTACATAAGTAATCATTAATTATGTGTTGCAAATTGATTCGGTTGCTTTAAACACATAACATTTCACTTGCAATATTTATTCAATTTTTTCAAGTCTTCTTCAATTTTAGATCAATGTTTGTCGATATTCTAAGGGTGCATATATTTTTCCCATATCTTCTACTGTTGTAGCCTCTTGGATGTTGTGCATGGTCTTCACTTTCCCTTTTATGTGAGGACAATCCTTGCACATGTGATATTCTTTTCATCCCCAACATTGGATTGATGGTATCCCCCTTTTTCCCAATGAGTCTTCTCTCTTGGATTCATCCTTGGCACGTTGATCTTGTTTATTTTTATTTGGGTTATTTCCGTTGAAAGGAGGTTTGAACCCTTTCTTTTTTTCATCAGACTTCTTCTTCTTATCCTTCCAAGATTTCTACAAAGAGTCTCTGCCCTTTCCTTTCTCATCCAGGTACTTATCCATCCTCATGGTCTCAGTGAAATTCATGGACTCATCATATTGAATCTTCATTTTATAAAATGAAGGGAGTCCACTAAAAAAGATTTATATTTTCACCTTCTCAAATTTTGTAAACCCCACATACTTTATCAATCCCAAGAACTTGTTTTCATACTCTGCCATGATCATGCTTCCGTGTCTTAGTTCAAATAACTCCTACATTTTATTTTCATAGAAGTGATCTGAAAGGTACGCCTTCTAAAAATATTTCTTGAATTGGTTCCAAGTGATCCTGCTCTCATTTATGTGCTCAACTTGCTTAAGTTGATCCCACCACAAAAAATCTTTTCCATGTAGATCGTAAGTGGAAATTATGAGTTCTAGGTTTGATGAGTATTTATCCAAATGAAAATACCTCATGATTCCAAACAACCATGCTTCAACATCATCTTCCCTTTCTCTTTCACCATCAAAGGATGGTGGCTTAAGCTTCCTCAACTCTCCTTGCAAATTATCCAATTCATGTCTTCTTGTTTAGTGCCTAACATGAGACACCTCTGGACTACTTATGGAATCTTCAAATGCATAAAATTCCCTTGTTGAGTAAGGAGGCGAGTGATGTCTATGAGTTTTTCTAGTACTTCTTGAATAATCATCTCTACTATAGTTATCTCTTCTTTCATGATATGTGCCCTATTCCTCCTGTCTTGAGTTCGATCCATTATTTGCTTGCATATGCAATTGATTTAGGATTGGCATCACTTGAGCATTTATTTTATTTTGTTCTTTTATCAGCCTCTCATTTGCATCACTTAAGCATTTATTTGATTTTGTTCTTTTGACAACCTCTTATTGTCTACTTTGTAGCTCTGTACTTCTATTCTAACGTCTCACAATCTCTATTAATGTTTCTTTCTCCCCTCTTCCCTTGCATCCATTTATTTTGTCTATGCATTACCAACAGTCACATGCTCCCTCTCCTTCCTCCATTTCTTGGATATGCATTCTTATATATGTTTATACCCCCGTAATTCTGCAAAATGTGCAAGCAACCACTTTTGTTAGAAATATGCATATCATAAAAATAATGAATTATAGAACTCATTCATTCACAATTGGTTACAAGTATTTAAGTAGGGTAAAAACAAAACCATTATAAAAAATGTTTTCTTCATTTGTTAATTCTAAATCTACAATTCAATGTAAACAAAATGTATAATAATACATAGTGCATTTAAAAATAATATTAACAAAACATTATTACAATATATATAGATATATATATATAATTAACATATGTACTAACATTCTATGAGATAAATGTATTATAACTCAAGTCAAATTTGTTAATTATATCTGTAACCTCAATAGTATGTGACTATACACTGCTAGTTGTATGATTGTTTCTTGATTTTATTGAGTTGTTGAAGCTTATTTATCTAAGCTCTTTTCCCTTAATGAATTGCACTCTGCTAATTCCTATTTTCCAATTTCGTCTTCTCTGTATTATCTTCTTTGATTCTCATTTTTTCATGGTATCATAGCTTAGAATGTAAACCTCTTCACAGTGCCTGGAGAGCAGCCCGATAATAAGAGGAAGAGCACAGAGTGTTATAGAAATATTTTCCTCACCATTGCTATCTTGCACAGAGGGCCTTTTTCCATTTCCCTATCCAGACTTATCAACCCCTTTTTGACAAATCCAGATCCAAAAACATATATTTTTCCACATATAAGCTCCCTAACTTCTTTGCAAGATGCGTATACGCTTTCTGCTCCACTTCAGCTCGCCTATATTGAGATTTGTGCTAGAAAATACAAAATGAGGTCGGGTTTCCATGTCACGACAGAAGATATCTGATCTTTGGCATTCCATATACTGGAAACGTTCCAAATCGGCCCTTCAGTTGCATTCTGGAGGCTATAAGAGAACAATTTTGAGCTATGGAAAAAGAGGAGAAAGAATTCAACTTTGAGAGAAAAGTTACTCTGGAGAAATTACTTCATATTGAGTCTGCATCCCTTTGTCCCTCAAGTCTGAACACAGTGTTTAGCCCCCAAGATCTTTCCTTATTATCGAGAGGACCTCATTACCTCTTTGCTATGATCTTGCCTTTGGTGGAGGATTGAAGTGGTGGAGACCCAATTGGAAGGAACTTGGTTTCTTTGTTTCGAACCGTGCTGACACGGAAGTCTATAATGTTGATACTTTTGTTGATCAATTATTAATAGAAATACTCCTTTCCTGTCCTATCGATATCTTTCAAATATATGATTATTATCCATGGGCATGTTTGTAATGTTTATTAATGCATTTTGTTATCTGATGTGCTAACTCATTTTATATATCGTCACTATATACTTGCATCGCTTGTTTGTTGAGAACTTCTTGCAGGTGTAAAGCTTTGGGTCAAAGTGCTCAATAGTGGAACGACATCAAACGATTGGATCAAGGTAGGCAACTTCCTCCTATTGGACATTAATTTATATAGCACATGTAGGAATTGAGATGATTTCTGCAGTAATACCTGTCTGTTGTGGTTTACCCTTGGCCATAGAGAGTTTTTCCCTTGTAACACAGAGTTTACATTGTCTCTCAAACGAGAGCACGGGATGCAAGATTCTAAATAGATCTTGGAGAGAAGTCAGAAGTCTGAAGTACGCTCAAAATATCGTTGGAGATAACAAGCGTGAGGAAGAAGAGCTATAGAAGGACGAAACAATTAAATATTTGTGATGATTTAAAGAATTCGTGAAAGATTCATGAAATTCTTTCCTCAGGAGGAAGTTTGTAGAAGAAAAAAAGGACAAGCTAAATAAGTCGTAAGATCAGTCGCAGGAAAAGATCTGAGCCTTTAATTAAGCTCAGAAATGACGATCCTGCATGTAAGGAGAATTTTTTTTTCAACCGTAATATCTGAGCGAGAGTAAGATCAGCCGTCAGATTGAGCAAAGAATAAGTCATGACCGTCAGATCTCATTGGAGAGATATCGACAGTGGGCAGGCATTGTGGGGATCAGAGAGGAAATTAAATTTTCTACAAGTTATGAGCCCACAATAGCTCAATATCATTGATCTTTCTAGATCAATAGATCAACAACGGATATCGATCCCACTACGAACGAGCATATTCGCATTGCGGGGATCGGAGAGGAAATTAAAGTTTGTGCAAGTTGTGAGCCCGCAATTGCTTAGGATCGTTGATCTTGATATATCAACAGATCAACGACAGATATCGATCCCGCTATGAATGAGCATCTTCGCATTGTGGGGATCGGGAACGAAATTAAAATTTGAGCAAGTTGTTAGCTCGCAGTCGCTCAGGATCGTTGATCTTGCTAGATGAATAGATCAATGGTGGATAAGCATCCCATTATAGACAAGCATCTTCACCTTGCGAAGATCGGAAAGGAAATTAAAGAGTGAGCGACTTAAGTATTTTCAATCACTCGCGGTCGTTTATCTTCAAGCAAGTGACACGCGTCATGAAATCTTATACTCTGGGAGGAAGCAAGCAGATGAAGAGGAGTAAAGGTCTCCTGAAGCTCTGAAGAGCTCAATTATATCTAGATCGTTGATCAAATTTCACACGTGATAGGAGATATGACACTCCGTCGATAATCACTTCGGAAGGAAGGCGGATGCGAGAAGCCATAACTCCTGAAGGCCCGGAGCCCAGAGTTCATCTGGACCATCCATCAATGAGGACAAGTTGTGCTAGATCCCTCACTTCGAAGACTTATCACTCCAGAAGGTTTTGTGGAGCGATATATACCTAAAGTCCCAAATCAAATATGATCCATTGAAGGTTGAGGACACACGTCGACAGATATGTCACTCTAGAAGGTTAACAATTCAGAGGTTTGTGGTGTTGTGAAACTCTAAACACCTGAAGCCCAAAGTTTCGAAGTAAATCTTGGCCATCCAAATCAAGAGGCCACGTGGTGGCAGATCTCTCACTTCGGAAATACAATAGTTCATAAGATTGCGTGAACAAGAAGGAGAAAAATCTAGAAGCTTGAACTCCCAAATTGAATCTCGGTCATCCAAAACAAGAGGACACATGGAGGTAGATCTCTCACATTGGAGATACAACACTTCGTAGGATTGTAAGACCCCTGCACTGAAAAGGCTCAAAGCTCGAAATCCTGAAGTAATTGTGGACCGTTGATCTCAAATCAACGAGGAAAGATGATATTTGCAGCAGGTAATAAAGGAATATCACCTGAAGTCTCAAAGTAATTGTGGATTGTTGATCTCAAATCAACAAGAACCCTTGATCTTTGCAGCAGTATCACTGAAAGGCTTGAAGTCCCAAAGTAATTATGGTTTGTTGATCTCAAATCAACGAGAATCGTAGATATTTGAAATAATTTTGTTATTCGACCATTCAGTTATTAAGAGAAATTGATACCTTCAGCGTCGAAACGCCCGAAGACCAAAGACTCAGAGCACCTGGTTTTCATCCCCCAGTCACATGAGAAGCTAAACTTCAATTTTTTTTTGTCTCTCGAGTAAACTCAGAAAGCCCAATTCCACCATTTTAGGGGCTAAAGTCACTAAAGAACATATCTCTGACTCTGTAGATCTCATGCTTCGATAGCCAAATCTAGCTAGATCGAAGTTAAAGAAGTTGTCTACCCCATGATTTTCGGCCCAAAGTCACATAGAGGATTTCACGGACCAGGTTTTACGTGCAGGAAACAGGTAAGCATGCAAATCTCTAACATTTTTTTTTCATCTTTTTACAATATGGCCACCTCTAGCAATTTAGGACCAACACAAGCATCGATTCTTCTTAGAAAGAACTATGAGTTTTGGTCTCTTAAAATGAGATTCTTCTTACAAGAACAAGAGTGTTTGGATCTAATGGATCTTTTCTACATGGAACGAGATCCAACAGACCTTGCTACCATGACCAATCAATGGAGAACTACTCAGGAAACACAAAGGAACCGAGAGAATAAGGAAAAATTATGGATTCAAAACTCAGTGGATGACTCAATTTTCTCAAAAATCACAGTGTTGTTACTTCAAAAAAGACCTGGGACATCCTTAAATATTATTACCAAGGAAATGATAGGGTCAAAATAGTCAAACTGCAGACCTTGCGGACACACTTTGAGACTTTAAAAATGAAAGAATATGAAAACATTGATCATTTTGTGACTAAAGTCATGGGAATTGTAAACCAGATTAGATTGACCGATGAAGCCATCCCTGATCAAAGAATTGTTGAGAAAGTCCTCATAAGTATACCAAATAAATTTGAAATGGTTGTTACAATGATCCTTGAATCCAAGGATCTGTCAAATTTTTCAACAAATGAATTAATGGGCTCTCTATTAACACATGAGACTAGAATACATATAGAAGATGAGTCAATAGTCAATGCCTTCAAGAATCAATTCTCCTTCAACAGATGGAGAGTCAAAGGCACAGGTCCCCAAGGAAGAGGGATAATTCCAAGTAACCATCACTCAAGTGAAGGTCACAGACAACAGAGCCATAATCAGAATTTCCAGCCTCAGAGGCAGAGGGAGAAGATCAAAAGACAAATCAAACATACAATGCTATTACTGCAAAAAGTATGGGAACTATGGATATGAATGTTGGAAGAAGAAATAAGATCAGATCTCGGGCAGAGCACGTGTCTCAAATCATGAAAGAGAAACCTCAGATGGTATGTTTCTCTCATGCCACAAGACTGAAGAACAACATAAAGATCTATGGTTGTTGGACAGTGGATGCAGCAATCACATGACAGGTGACAAAGATTTACTTTCATGCATTGATTCTTCAATTTATTCTAATATTACACTTGGAAATGATTCCTTAGTCAAAGTTCAAGGAAAAGGAACTATACCTATTCTTACTAAACAAAATGTAAAGAAAGACATAAACAATGTCTATCATGTTACAGATATGAAACATAATCTATTAAGTGTAGGACAACTAATTGAACATGGCTATAAGATACTTTTTAAAGGAGAATCATGTAGGATATATGATAAAACCCCCAGCATAAAATTGATTTCTGAAATCCACGTGACTAGGAATAGAATTTTTCCCCTCGCCCTCAAAATTGCAAATCTAATCCAATCATATGCACAAAGTGCATCCACCCCCAATGAAGCTATGGTTTGGCATACAATATTTGGAAATCCACCCTTTCAGAGTCTAAGCCTTCTATAGAAGCACTCCATGGTCAAAGGTCTACATGTCTTCAAAGAGAAAAATCCCCCATGTGAGTCTTACATTCTTGGAAAACATAAGAGAACTAGTTTTCCACAGTCCTCCACACAAGCCAAACAACACTTAGATTTGGTTCACACTGACCTATTTGGACCAATGCAAACAAATTCAATATATGGTAGCATTTATTTTCTAACATTTATTGATGACTTTAGCAGGAAAATTTGGATCTATTTTCTTAGACACAAGTCTGAAACCTTTGCAAAGTTCAAAGAATTCAAAGTTGAAGCTGAAAATCAGAGTGGAAAATATGTAAAATTTCTCAGGTCATATGGAGGAGGATAATACAGCTCCAAATAATTTTCAATTTTTTGCAAATCACAAGGCATCATCATGCAAACTACAGCCAGGTATACTCCACAAAAAAATGGATTTGTTGAAAGGAAAAATCAGACAATAATGAACATGGAAAGAAGCCTTCTCAATGAGAAATGTTTGTCAAATCTATTTTTGGCTGAAGCGGTAGCATGCTAAGTTTATCTCCTGAATAGATATCCAACCATCAGTCTCAAGATGAAGGTCCCTCAAGAAGCATGGAGTGGTACAAAGCTAAATGTTGCTCATCTAAGGACATTTGGATGCATAGAATTCATTCACATCCCTTCCAAATTGAGGAAGAAACTTGACGATATAAGTGAGAAATGCATTTTTTTTTGCTACAGTGAGACATCCAAAGCCTACAGACTCTACAATCTGATTTCAAAGAAACTAATTCTCAACAGAGATGTCAAATTTCTTGAAAATCAGTTCTGGAGTGAGTCTGAAAATCGGCCTATGGATAGTCAAAATCCATTGCTGCCACTTCCTAAAAACACAGAAAATTCAAGACAACAAACACATCAGCCTACCCTTCCAAGATTGCAGGTACGAGGATAGCTTGAAAGTCCTCAGGACAACTCTACTTCAAGGATAAATTCATCCTCTAAACTTCAAAATCAGAGAACTCGAAGCTTGAGATAAATCCATCAGTAGTTGGATGATATTGATCAACACAATCTCTTTGCATTAATGTCATGTCAACCTACATATTTTAAAGAGGCAGCTAAAGAACCACATTGGGTTCAAGCCATGAACCAAGAGATTGACTCCATTGAGTAGAACAAGACATGGGATCTTTTTGATCTGCGGAGACACAAAAAAATTATTGGTGTCAAGTGGGTTTACAAAACTAAACTCAATGAAAAGGCGCAGATTGAAAAACACAAGGCAAGACTTGTTGCCAAAGGATTCTCACAACAACCAGGTATTGATTATGGTGAAAGTTTTTCTCCAGTAACAAGGTTGGACATTGTAAGGACTCTCGTAGCCATAGAATCTCAACACAAATTGCAAGTATACCATATGGATGTCATGTCATCTTTCCTGAATGGTGTCTTATAAGAAGAGGTATGTGTGGATCAACCACCTGGATTTGAAGTCAAAGAGAAGCCAACCAAAGTGTATCGGTTGAAGAAAGCCTTGTATGTCTTAAAGAAAGCTCCAAGAGCTTGGTACAGTAGAATTGACACTTACCTGATCAAGATTGGTTTCAACAGAAGCCAAAATGATCCAACACTATACACCAAAACAGATCAACAAGGTAAAATTTTGATTGTATGTTTATATGTTGATGACATGATATATACTGGAAATCTTGAGTTAACCAGTTTTAAACATGGCATGCAATCTGAGTTTGAGATGAAAAATCTTGGCATAATGAAATATTTTTGGGGGATTGAGGTTGACCAATCAACCAAGGGAATTTTAGTTTGTCATCAAAAGTATGCAGCAGACATCATCAAAATATTTTGCGTGGAAGACTGCAATCCAACAGAAACTCCTATACCCCTAGGCACAAAATTGAGCAAGCAAGATGAAGGCCCTACAATGGATTCTACCCTGTATAAAAGTTTAGTAGGAAGTTTGTTGTATCTTATAGCAACTAGGCCTGATATTACGTATGCATCCAGTTTTGTTTCTAGGTTCATGGAATCCCCCAAAGATTATCACTAGAAGATGGCGAAAAAAATTCTGAGATATGTTGCAGGAACTCTCATTTTTGGCTTATGGTACACTCAGTCTAATGATAATCATCTCTCTGGTTACACAGACAGTGATTTTGCAGGCATCCTAGATGACTGGAAAATCACTTCAGGACATGCTTTTCACCTAGGGAACCTGATTTCATGGGCATCAAATAAACAACTCATTATATCAATATCTTCTGCAAAGGCAGAGTATGTTGTTGCTACCTCAGCTTCATGTCAAGCTGTGTGGATGAGAAGGATATTGAATGATATGTCACATATATAAAAGGAGTCAACTCCTATCTTCTGTGACAACACCTCAGCAATTGCTTTATCCAAGAACCATGTGCTTCACAATAAAAGAAAGAATATTGCCACTCATTTTCACTTCATACGTGAGCTAGTCAATAATGGTGACATCGCACTTCAATTTTTTGGCTCACGCAATCAGCTCGCAGATATTTTTACAAAGCCACTAGGAAAATCTATTTTTGATTTTCAAAGACAACACTTGGGAATTATCAGTGCTGGTGTTTGTAATTGTTGAGTTTAAGAGGGAGTGTTAATTATATATAAACAGTATGGCACTGTGCACTGCCTGCTGTTTTGGCGAGCTATATGATTGTTTCTTGATTTTCTTGATTTGTTGAAGCTTATTTAGCTCAACTCTTTTCCCTTAATGAATTTCTCTGTACTCCTTCATTTTTTCCAATTTCCCTTAATGAGGGGCATGTGATTTAATCTTCCCATGTTTACCTTGATATTGATCATGTCCTGATCACAACGTCCTTCATGGAGGATTTCTTCAAATGCCTTATGCATATTAGAGATATTTATTGCTACCAAAGTGACGTAGGATCCCTATGCAATAGCTTCCTTAGCAATTTCAAGGCCAATGCCGCTTGATACTCCCGTTATCAGGATGTGCTTGTTTTGAAAACTATGAATAATGGAGGTGCGCCTCCATCTTAAGACAAGAACAATAGTGAAAACAATGGTCGTTGTTAATGTTATTACTTGAAGTGTTATTTGTAATTTTTTTAAAATCAAAAAAATATATTATGCATATTTCTCTTGTTGTATGCACCTACATTGATGAGTTGTGAATCATGATTTTATGCCAAATTTCTCACATTCATTGATAGTATGGCTATAGTGCATTTCATGTATGACAATAGAAACTACCATATAATAGTAAAGCATATGATAGATAAGGTTAGAGGAGGAGAAGGAGGATATAAATCATATTATAGATAAGGTTAGAGGAGAAGAAGGAGGAGGTGACTCGGTCTACTTAGTGTCAATGGTGAAGGTCACTAGAGGTAAATGATGATGATGGAGTCTGGAAAATAGACATGGAAAGAATGAGATAAACCCACTTTATTGACATTTTAGAGGTGATAATAAACAAGATATTCAACATTGTCAAGGAGAATCAATTGTTGAAATAGATGTCCATGGTGTGCAAGAAGTGGCGTGAAATGGAGAAAGTGACTTACTTGTATTTGCACATGAGAGGTAACTTACATGATATGTATTTGTTTCCCACCTGATTTTGATTTGTTGCTAAGTTGCATCTCTCACTTTACTCTCCCTAGGATAATCTCCCACTAAACATGGTGTTGGCCCTTGGTTATGGAAGGAAGCGAAGATCAAGGAAGAAAAGGTAAAATGAGAACTACACGGGAAACACAGTGACTGTAACTAGGTGGAAGTAAGAAAAAGAGCAGAACAGATGGAGCGAAGTACGAAAAATCAAGTCGTTGAATGAGGAGATCAAAGATGACATATCAGCAAGAGAAAATAATCATGGACAACTCAGCAAGCAGAGAAAGCCACCATTGGATGATTTGGAGAACCGCGCGATGAGGAAGGAGAGACAGGTTTTCGAAGCCCGAAAAATGCAGGTCAAGTTGACCTAGGGTTTTAGACACCTAGGGTTTTGGGTAATTAGGGTTTTGACACCTAGGTTTAGACCTAAGGTTGTCGGTGAGGAACTGTAATGTATAAATAGAGGTCGAGAGGACCTAGGTCGAGAGAGTAGTAACATTGGGTATTGCAATTGATTGTGGTTTATTGAGAGATTATTATATGCTGAGAGAGAGAAGTGTTGAGAGTGAGAGACTTCTAGTATTGTAAGATCTTCAGCTGGGTGAGAAGATCAAATCCCGCAGCTAGGTGCGCAGGAAGGGGAGAGAAGAAGAGAGAGGATTTGTTGGCCAGAGCACAGATCAAAACTATAAGCTTTATCTTAATATATCATAAGCCCAGTTCTGTGGACGTAGCCCTAGAGAGAGGGTGAACCACGTACATTTTGTGTTGTATGTGTGATTTATTCCTAGATTCCTATGATTGTTATGTTGTCATTTGCATTATTGTGTTAGATCAGATCTATAGTTGCGTAGAGTATATCTAGCTGATGAGCGACACATGAATGCTACATTATTGTTGTATTAGTTCCACTTGATATTCCCCTGGTTGTAGATATGTCTGTCCTGAAACCCCCCTCTTATCTTCTTCAGGTGAGACTGCATCTGCTTTGTAGGTGTTGTCGAAAGGGCCAGTAGCTAGGGATTGTTGGTGTGCTCTTGGAATGAACCCCAGGTCTGCCCCTGTTCCAACAAATGGTTTTGTTGCCGGGAAAGGGATATTTTTAAGGGAATGTCAAGGTGGTTACCATCAAAGACCGAGATTCAAAAGTGGATAGAGGATCAAGAGAGGGACTTTGTTGAAGCCCAAAACAAGAACCCTAAACTGAGTACTGAAGATTAGATACAAAGATACATCTTCACTAACATTCACGATATCTTCTTTGGGGGAATCCATGAGGATTTGTTTGAATGGTTGGCTAGGTTAGTCGATACCTAGTTCGAGATCATATCTAGACCTCCTGTGGTTTGGACACCGACATTGATCCAGAAGGTCAATACAGTTGACAACGATGTATCCAGAGAAGTAGATCATTGGTTTGATAGTACCATTGGAGGGTATATCACTGAATTTTCTATTGACATAATAGATTTCATATAGCCAAGTCGAGAGATACTTTTTCAAAGGACCCAAAGGAAAATGTTTTCACTTTCTGAAGCTGAAAATCAAGATGCTCTTACATGAAAACCACATCTTGAAGATACAGTAGATTGGTCAGACCTGAAAAGGATAATGTTCAAGATCTTGGAAAACGACAGTGCCACAGAAGCAGGACATGCGCGCAGTGGGAAAGTATTTCAAGGGGTTCACCTTGAGAACGTGTTTAAGCAAAAATATGGAGAAGATGGTTTCTACAGTGGATAAGAGGTATATCTAACAGATGAAGAACATTCAGAGCCCACCAGAATAGAAGAAGGGGAAGCCGAAAAACTTTTCCAAAGTGAGCCAGAAACCTTAGGAACTGCACAGACTATTGAAGTAAGTAACATTAATCTTCCTATTTTCCCAATAGTACCTAGCAGTCAGAATAGTCAGAACCACCAGAGTCCTCAGAGAACTGTTACTACTAGCTTAGCATCTACTCAGACCAGAATCCTAGTCAGCTCTATGGTAGATGAAATGAAGCTCCCTATCTTTAGAGAATATGGACCTGAAGATTCGGATCAGTATTGGTTTATGTGTGAAGCCGTATGGAATATTAAAAGCATCATCGACGAATCCATCAAGAGAACCCATTTCAACACTACGTTGAGGGACTGCGCACTGAGCTAGTACATGAAACTTGTCCAAGGGCTGGCACAAGCTAAGTCACTGAATGAGATCAAGAATGTGTTGATTGCAGAGTTTAAGAAACCTAATTCAAAGTCACAATGTATTACAGAGCTAATAGAGATCAAACAAAAGGTAGCAGAACCTGTTTGGGAGTCCGACCAATGATTCAAGACCCTAACAAGACGATTAAATTTTCATATCCCCGATGAACAGAACAAAGAATGGTTAATTTTTGTGATGTTACCACACATCAGAGTTCCTCTTATGCTGCAAAATATTGCATCGCAGGAAGAAGATTTAGAAATCTCCATGAAGCTTGAATCAACACCTATGGGAGAATCGAGCACAAGCATGAGCCAGATCTTGAGTCAGTTAATCAGTTTGTCTTTACAGGTAGAGGATATGAAGAAAGATAAGGGAAAAGACAAAAGGGAAGATGTATAGTGTGTGAGATGTAGATCAAAAGGTCATGATAAGGAACATTATCCCTTATTTCATGAGTATTTGGCCTCAAGAGCGTCGAGCCCCTTGAAGCAAGTTAAAATACCCTGGTGTGATGTGTGCAGAAACGGACATTGCCCAGGTGAGTGCTATTACATGCAGAAGTATGTTCAAACACCCACAAACTTGTACTACACATTCTATAAATCAGTAGGGCATGATGATCGAGATTGTAGAGCTTACGATCTCATGCATGAGAGGTCAAGAGACATATACAAGATTCAAGGTGAAGTACAGCAAGAAGGAAACATTCTGCAGTACAACTCTCCAGGGAGAGGAAACTTCACTCCTTGCGGTGGATACAGAGGATGAGGATGAGGATAAGGTGTGGGTTGAGGCTGAGGACAAATAATTTGTTATAAATGCGCGTAACCAGGACACATAGCAAGGGATTGTCAGAATCCTTTCACAACCAATAGTTATTGTAACTCTTTCAAGCATGTCATAGAAGAATGCCCTGTGCTACTGGCTAAGCTTCAAGAAAGACGAGGACCCCAGCAGAACCCACAAGTACAAATGATATATGTTGAACCTCGCAGAACCAAACCTAGATTCCCTGTCATTACTCGAGGAGGAACTTCTATAGGAGAGGATAGAACAACCCAAAGAAATATCACAGAAGAGTCAGGTATCAGGAAAGCTGAGGAGAAGACTCAGGATTTTGATGCAAAGAAAGAAAGACGAATCTTTGAGGAAGCAAGATAGGAGTTCAAGAGGAACCAGGGATCCTCATCTAGAACACAACCATAAGTAAAATAGTATGGAATGACTCAGGAATTTGATCAATCAGCTGTTTATAAAGAAGGAAAAGAGGAAAGTACGCTCATCGATTTTTTGTACACTTGTCTTAAATTAATTCAGAATGAGAAAGTTGTACAGATTTATAGAACCTAATCAGGTAGTATGATTTAGGAAAGGTAGACCCATTGCTGAACAGGGCAGTACACCAGATTGGTAAGAAGAGAAGAACAAACAAAGAATTACATTTGAATGCTATAATAGGAGAGTATGATATAGACTATGTGGTCCTCAACTTAGGGTTGAAGGTCAACGTCATGACGAAGCAAACTTGGGCACTGATGGGAAAACCCAAAATAATATATTCCCCTATCAGACTTCGCATGGCTAATCAACAAGATGTCAGCCCATTTGGACGATTGAACCATGTCCCTATGGACATCGATAGAGTTAGAACCTTTTAAGACTTTAAGGTAATTGAAATTGTTGATGATAGTTGACCTTACCCTGCATTACTAGGAATTGATTGGGCCTCCAAAAATTAAATTGTGGTTGATTTAAAGAAAATACACATGACATTTGAAGGAGATGGCATTATGGTCATTGCACTCTTATATCTAGATGAAGTTTCGCAGTATACAGAGCCCATCAGAGAAGAATACTATGCATATGAGTTGGAAAACATCTATAAATCAACAGCCAGACAATAGGATTATATCAACCCTACTACCGATGGGAATCTAAGTTGGAAAAGTGACAACACGTGTTCATCAGATTCAAAAGAAGTGTTGGAGAACTAGCAGAACCAAATGTATGAAGTATCCACAAGGAGATGTGCTCGACTGAACAGAGAAGTTCGCTGGATTGGTACAACAACAAGTAACTTACCTACCTTTGATAGTTTGAATCCTTTAGAATCCTTCTTGATGGAATTTGAAACAATTGTACCAGCACAACAAAGGTTTTTGGCTATGGATGAAGCTCTGAAAGCTACACCATCAAGATGGTGGGGGACACATAAAAGCAATATCATAGATTGGACACAATGTCGAACCTTGATAACAGCGCGGTTTTCAGCACAAGCAGGAAGCTGCGAAGTGAGGTACATAGGTTGAAGCTACCCAAAGGGCCATGTACGAAGTTGTGAAGAGGCCTGGAGTGACATTCCTCGATAAAAATGGGTACACAGATTCATTAACATGCTAGATACGACCCCTATTAACTGGTACCTTCAATCAAAGTTGTGCCTTATCACCGCAGATTGGGAAGGTATGCTTCAGAATTTTGTAACCACCTTTTTGTTTGAAAGTGAATTTCCCTCAATAGATCAAGCATTAAATATTGTGAGGTAGAAATTATTTAAGGATTCATCCAGCCTCCCTTTGGAGCAAGAAGACGACGAATGGACTACGCTATACCAAAAATTACAAGGATGTTACAACATTAATGTCGATGAAGATGATGATCTGAGGAAGGTAAACATTGTTGAGACAGAAGGCCACAGGGATGTGTGATATGAAAATAGGGGGCTGACTTGTTTTTCTATGCAAGCACCCTCTACTCCATTAAAATAAACTTTACGACCTTGCTCAATGTCTTAGTTGTGCAAGAGAAATTATGTGTCAAGTTTATGCATCTTTTATGTGTTTATGTGTGAGTTTTTTTTTTAATGGTTAAATATGTTGTTTAAATAAATACAACAAAAAATATAAGTTGCAGCAATTAATAACCAGCAAACACTCACAACAGAAACAAGATGATAAAGGAGTTCACCCCCAACTGGGCTACATCTTCTTGAGCCTCCATCAATGGACTAGGCTCTCTAGGATTAGTTTGTCAAAGATTCTTTTACAATATGATGCTCAACTCCAATGGATTTACTGACTATACCATTGGGTTGAAAATACATAAAAACCCCAAAAGTGACTATTGTATCTCTAAAAACGGACCATGGCTCATCCGGGCATGACCTCTTCTACTGGTGGCCTTGAGCTTCCCTGAGCTTCCTTGTGGAAAAAACACATGTAAAAGTCCTCAAATGGATCTGAAACCTATCCCAATTTGTTCATATCATAACAATTAGTCAAAAATGACTATTCAGTCACAGAAAATAGACTTCAGCTCATCTGAGCATGACCTCCATCAAGGGTGGCCCTAAGCTCCTTGGAGCTCCCTGAAACTTAAATGGTGTAAAACATGCAATAGAAGTCTCCAAATGCCTTTGAAAACTATGACAATGGATTCATAACATCCAAAAAACCCTAGCAGGGATTTTTTTACACCTCATTTGGCCAGAAAATGAAGAAGATAGGCCTCCTGCCATTTTCCTCCTTCAAGCTTGCTATCTTTGGTTCACCAATTCGCACTTCCTGTGTGAGTCACCTGGATTCTGGGCGTTTCACATGCCTAAAACCAGCACACATGTCGTTTCCATAAATAGCGCGAAATTTTAGAACAGTTAGGGAAACTAGCCGCCAAATCGCGGAGGTGTTGGGTGCATGGGGGGCCATGTGGCCACGTCCTAACGCAAAATTAGGCACCCATTTTCATGTTAAATGTGTGCATTAAAAGTGTCAAGGTGCGTGGTAACGGACCATTTGAAACCGTGCACCCCATGAGGTGGTTGTATGTGGTGGCGCATATAACCAAGGGCTAGGACTAAGCCCCATCCCAGACCCGCGCCCAAAAAGAAACATATTCGAATTTAAATAAATATGGAATCATATATACAACAAGGACTATTGTTTGGTGTGTTGGTTGTTTGGATGTTGCCAAAGCTTTGACTATGTTGGGAGGTCTAGGGTTTGACCCCCATGGACTCCACTTAAATTTTACCAAACCACAATATGGTGCCATGTGGCAACACATGTCTAGGCCACGTGGCACCAAACCATTGGCCAGTAAAATGCCAACTATATGCCACATGTCGAAATCCCATTCATCCACGTGTCTTGTCAAGTAAATTCTTGCCAACTCAGCACTTTCTATGTCACCACTTTCCATGTCATCATATGACATGTCATCACTACCACGTGTGAGGTACATCCCTGCCACATCATCACCTGTACAGATTGTACAGTCAGCGTTTTTTTTGCCTATTTGGCAAATCGAACAGAATGTGATATCTCTCTCATCCAATGTCCATTTGACCTCATTCAAAGTGATTTGGGTTCAAGACAACGAGGCCTACGTACCCATTTGTTTTGAATAAATTCTAAACACTTTCATTTTTGGGCTAAATTTTGACCCCTGGTGCAAATTCTGATCATGCCTTCCCACTGAAAGGATTTTGGACCCCAAAAAGCTGATGATTATATACCTGAGGTTCAATACTCTTCTACTTCCAATTTCTATCTACTGATTCTACTTGAAAAGTCTTTTTGGCAATCACCTGGGTACCTTGACATGCCTTGCACTGCAACTGGCTATGTCCCTCAACCACTATTCTTTGACTACTACTGACCCACTATTCTCTTTGTGCCTGGAAGACTGCCAACCTTCCCACTGAGAATCAACTCCTTCTTGTGAACTCTTTGGCGTCAACACAATCCGCTCTACAATGGCTGCAAAAACTTCCCTGTGACATCTTGTCACAAACCAAGAAAACCATCAATCTTAGAAACAAATTTATACAAGACTGAAAATGATGCCAACAAAGTCTTTTTGCTCTTCAAGAAAATGGTCACATTTTGTACTTCATCAAATCACATGGCATTTTGCTGCATCTTGGTGTACTCAATATCAACTTACAAGCTGACAAACACCATCAACTAAACATAAGTCGAAAAACATGATCGACACAACATAGTCATCAAGACAACATCGACACAAGTCGAGACTCATTTGAAACACATCGACATTCAAAATGACAAGTTGACATTCATGATACACAACCATGTTACATTCATGACTCACTCAATGAAACTATCACAAAGTTCATTATTTACACATACAAAATCACATGCATGTGCATAGCTCTTCAACTCTCCTTCAAGTACAAACATAAGTACATAACCCCAAAAAAATGTGGGTACATAAGAGCTGAAATGAAAATTTATATGGCTTCTACAAGTGAGTATCATACAAATCTTTTACATCCTCCTGGCGAAGTTGTCCAACAACAAGAATGCCTTCAAAAGAATTGCATTCACATGAAAACTTGCATCTTGCAAGTTATGATAAGCTGCTACAACTTGTCATACTTCCAACAGAAAAGCATACATAAGGCTGAAATATGCATCTATAAACAGAGAAATGCAAGCCTTACCTGTTCAAGAAATCCAACCATTTCTTACCAAGCAGACTCAATGGTGAATTTTTCTGCTGAAAATCGTCTTCTTGTGAATCATCTTGACCCACATCGATGATGGAATCTCCTTTTCCATTCTTGCCAGTCTCTTTATCCATCTTCTTCTCGTGCTATGGATGAGTGGTTGGATGCAATGTCCAGCATTGGTCAATGAGATGACCCCTCTTCTGACAGTGAGTGCAAATATTTTGCATCTTATTTTCAAGTTTCCTTTGCTTGGAAAGTTTCATGAATGTGGTTAGTCTTTTCCAACATATTGAAACATGATGGTTATCTAAACCACAATATGTACATGGACTTTTTATTCCATTTTTACATGCAAATTTACCATGCTTAACATAATCAAAAGCAACCTAATTATAGGCAGAAATATACCTTGAACATTCACCTTTATCGCCTTCTTGAGGAGGTGAATTTGAAGAGTTACTAGCTCTCTTTTGAAGACCAACAACAATGTTCTTGTCCTCATGTTTGTCACAACTCTTTTGTTTCACACATTTTCATTCATCTTGAACACATACTTTGCATGCTTGAGGGATTGAACTTGCAACAAAATTTCTCCAACATTCACCTTTATCGCCTTCTTGAGGAGGTGAATTTGAAGAGTTACTAGCTCTCTTTTGAAGACCAAAAACAATGTTTTTGTCCTCGTGGTTGTCACAACTCTCTTGTTTCACACATGTGCATTCATATTGAACACACACTTTGCATTCTTGAGGGATTGAACTTGCAACAAAACTTGTTCTTGGAACTGTTTCCCTTGTCTCCTCAACTTTGGAGTATGCTCCATTTTTCTGTTCATATCCAAGACCCCTATACTTGGGCCTCTTTTCAACAACAATAGAACAATTCCTTGTGCATGCTTTCCTAACCCTCTACCTTCATAGCCCATTTTTAACAATAACTTGGACCCTATTCCTCTAGTGTGATTTTCAAAAACACCAAAACATTCATCTTGAGAGGAATTTGAAGAAAAACTATCATTACATACCTCATGTTCATGCATGTACTTGGTAAGGCCTTCCTTTGCCTCATGGATTTGATTCTCCATCTCATGCAACTTTTCAAGAAGTTGGTGCTTCTCCTCCTTCATCGCCATCAACTGCTCTTGAACGACAATGCTCTACTTTCTATCTTCCCACATCTCTTGCACCATATCTCTCATGGTTAGAAACTCCTCCAACATCTCTTTGTCAAATAACTAGGCTAATGAATATGTATGAGAACTCTTACTGTTTGAAGCTTCCTCCATCTTTGCAAGATATCAAACTTCAACACAAAACTTGCACAATAATACCAACATCTAAATCTCTAGCTATCAATGGAAATCACATGAGAAAAACTATGCTCTGATACCACCTAATATGAAAATAGGGGGCTGACTTGTTTTTCTATGCAAGCACCCTCTACTCCATTATAATAAACTTCAGGACCTTTCTCAAGGTCTTAGTTGTGCAAGAGAAATTATGTGTCAAGTTTATGCATCTTTTAGGTGTTTATGTGTGGGTTTTTTTTTAATGGTTAAATATGTTGTTTAAATAAATACAACAGAAAATATAAGTTGCAGCAAGTAATAACCAGAAAACATTCACAACAGAAGCAAGATGATAAAGGATTTCACCCCCAACTAGGCTACATCTCCTTGAGCCTCCATCAATGGACTAGGCTCTCTAGGATTAGTTTGTCAAAGATTATTTTACAAGTTTCTTCTCAGCTCCAATGGATTTCTTGACTGCACCATTGGGTTCAGAATACATAAAAACCCCAAAAATGACTATTGGATCTCTAAACACGGACCATGGCTCATTCGGGCATGACCTCTTCTACAAGTGGCCTTGAGCTTCCCTAAGATTCCTTGTGGAAAATAACACTTGTAAAAGTCCTCAAATGGATCTGAAACCTATCCCAATGTGTTCATAGCATAACAATTAGTCAAAAATGACTATTCAGTCACAGAAAATAGACTTGGGCTCATTTGAGCATGACCTCCATCAATGGTGGCCCTAAGCTCCTTGGAGATCCCTGAAACTTCAATGGTGTAAAACCTACAATAGAAGTCTCCAATTTCCTTTGAAAACTATTCCAATGGATTCAAAGTATCCAAAACCCCCTAGTTGGGATTTTTCGGCACCTCATTTGGCCAAAAAATGAAGAAGATAGGCCTCCTGCCATTTTCCTTCTTTAAGCTTGTTGTCTCCGGTTCGCCAATTCGCACCTCCTGTGTGAGTCACCTAGCTTCCGGGCGTTTCCCATGCCTAAACCCAGCAAAAGCATAGTTCTCGTAAATCATGTGAAACTGTAGAACAATTAGGGAACCTAACCCCCAAATCGCAGAGGTGTTGGGCGCATGGGGGGCCATGTGGCCATGTCCCAACGCAAAATTAGGCACCCATTTGCATGTTGAATGTGCGCATGACAAGTGTCTAGGCGCGTGGTAATGGACCATTTGAAAATGTGCACCCGGTGAGGTGTTTGTATGTGGTGGCACATATAACCAAGGGCTGGGGCTAAGCCCCAGCCCGGACCCGTGCCCAAAAAGAAACATATTCGAATTTAAATAAATATGGAATCATATATACAACAAGGACTATTGTGTGGTGTGTTGGTTGTTCGGACATTGCAAAATATTTGACTATGGTGGGAGGTCCAGGGTTCGACCCACGTGGACTCCACTTAAATTTTACCAAACCACAAGACGGTGCCACATGACAGCCCACGTCTGGGCCACGTGGCACCAAACCATTGGCCAGTAAAATGCCAACTATATGCCATGTGTCAAAATCTCATTCGTCCACATGTCCTGTCAAATAAATGCTTTCCAACTCAGTACTTTCCACGTCACCACTTTCCACATCAACATCTGACATGTCAGCACTGCCAATGTGAGGTAGGGCCCTGCCACATCATCACCCGTACAGACTGTACAGTCAGCATATTTTTTTGCTTGTTTGGAAAATCGAATAGAACACGATATCTCTCTCATCCGATGTCTGTTTGACCATGTTTGAAGTGCGTTGGGTTAGTGATGACGAGGCCAACACACCCATTCATTTTGAATCGATTCTGAACACTTTCATTTTTGGGCTAAATTTTGACCCCTAGTCCAGATTCTAATCAATGTGGAAGGACCAAGAGGTGAACTGCCATTCATTGGACAGTCGATTAGGATAAAGAAAGTTAATATTGGGACAGAGGAGACATCGAAGCTTGCCAATGTCGGAGATTACTGGGATGATGCTACCATTGACAAAATTACAAAATTACTGCATGAGTATCAAGACTTGTTTCCGACCAAGCTCACTGATATGAAGGGTATCAAAGGACCTATGGGAGAGTTGAGAATACATTTGAAACTATATGTGAAGCCATTCAAGCAAAGACCCTATAGGTTGAACCCAAAATATAAGGAAAAAGTGAAGATTGAGCTTGACAGAATGCTGGAAGCAGGGATTATTGAATCTATCGAAGAGTCGGAGTGGATCAGCCCTATGGTATTACAAGACAAGAAGACAGGCGAGATCAGAATATGTGTGGACCTCAGAAAGCTGAACGATGTCTGTTTGCATGACCCTTTCCCTACACCATTCACAGACGAAGTGTTAGACAATGTGGGAGGCCAAGAGGTATATTCTTTTACAGATGGGTTTTCAGGATACCATCAGAACCGGATTGCCAAGGAGGACTGCCACAAGAGCACATTTTCCATATAATGGGGATCTTACCAATACACAGTGATGCCATTTGGACTGAAAATTTCCCTAGCCATCTTTTCTAGGGTGGTGATCAAAGCATTCAAAGAATTTTTGCATAAGTTTTTAGAAGCCTATTTTGATGACTGAACTGTTTTTAGTTTGCTAAAAAATTGTGTTGAATGTCTAACGCTAATGTTGGATAAATGCAGGCAATGTCAAATTGCTTTGAATTTGAAGAAGTGCATCTTCTTCTCACCATTTGGAGTATTGTTAGGTCATATTGTATGCAAGCAAGGATTGTTGGTGGACCCATTCAAAATTGCAATTATAGTTGATTTGTCACCTCCTACCTCAGTCAAACAACTGGGAACTGCGCTAGGACATACTGGCTATTATAGGAAATTTATCAAAGGATATGCTCAGATTACTGCGCCAATGGAGAAGTTATTAAAGAAAGATTGTTAGTTTGGTTGGACAAAATAATGCCAACAGATCTTCGACACACTGAAACAAAAGATGGTGACTGGGCCTATTCTGGTCTTTCCAGACTGGAGTAGGGAATTTCATGTGCATTTTGATCCATCTTCTATTGCATTAGGAGCAGTACTAGCATAGCCTGGAGAAGGGGACATTGATCATCCATTAGCGTTTTCCAGCAGAAAGATATCTACAGCTGAAATTAATTACACTACTACAGAGAGAGAAGGATTAGCCATGGTGTACACATTGCACAAATTCTAGCATTACTTACTAGGAGGACACTTTAAAATGTTTACTGATCACTTTGCGTTGAAGTACCTGGTCAATAATCCAGTGTTGGGGGGGCGAATATGCAGATGGCTTCTCTTGTTTCAAGAATATGATTTTGAGATCATAGTTAAGACATGAAGAATGAACAAGGGACCTAACCACCTGTTGAGGTTGGAACATGGCGAAGAACCTACCATTCTGGAGGATACACTACAGTTGCTCACCATTAGAAATATGGATGACCACTTCACATACATAGTCCAATTTCTATCAACAGGAATGGCTCCAAGTAAGCATACAATTTCCCAGAAGAAGCATCTAGTGGTCTGCACTGCAGACTTTTCACTGACAGTTGGTCAGCTATATAAGATGGGAACTGATGAGACACTAAGAATATGTGTGATGGAGGCAGAGTACCCACTAATCCTCACAAAATCTCATGAAGGCATCGTAGGAGGACATTACACAGGAAAAGAAACTGCGCAGAAGGTTCTACCCACTGGCCTTTGGTGGCCTACTTTACACAAAGATGCTAAAAAGTATACCAGAGCATGTGATGTATGCCAGAGAGTTGGAAAAATATACAGAAGAGATGAAATGCCACTAGCACCGCAAATGACCTTACAAGCATTTGAAAAATGGGCCATTGACTTCGTGGGACCTATAAACTCACCAGGGAATCGCACATGAGAAAGGTATATTATTACTGCGACAGGATACCTGACTAGGTGGGTAGAAGCAAGAGCATTCAAGGACTGTAGTGCAACTACAGCCACGCTTTTTATATTTGATGACATAATAACCAGGTTTGGATGCCCTAAGACCCTTATGAGTGATCAAGGCACTCATTTCATCAACAAGACAGTTGAAGCCCTGACTGAAGAATTTGTAGTCCACCATCAGAAGATTACACCTTACCATTCATAAGAAAATGGAACGGTCGAAGCATTCAATAAAATCTTGGAGACAACATTGACAAAGATTTGCAATGTGAACAGGGATGACTGGGATTTAAGAGTATCAGTAGTACTCTAGGGTTATAGAACCACTTGGAAGAAATTAACAATGCAGACCCCTTTCAAGTTGGTTTATGGTCTTGAAGTTGTTGTCCTGATGGAGTATTTGGTACCAAGCTTAAGAATTGTTGCATTTACAGACATGGATGATACTGGCATTGTTCGTGGCAGGCTTGCCCAGCTAGTTGAACTAGAAAAAGACAGATTTATGGCAGGATTCCACCAGCAGGTACATAAGGAAAGAGAGAAGTCCTATCATGACAGACACATCAAGAAGAAGGCATGTAAGCAAGGTGATTTAGTACTGGTGTATGACAATAAATTTATAAGAAATCCAGGGAAGTTTAGAACGCATTGGGTTGGACCATATGAGATCGTCTATGTTACAGAAGGAGGAGTTGCGCAACTGAAGACATTGAAGGTAGAATGGAAAAAGGGATTAGTAAATGGGAATTGGATAAAGTTGTACTCTGACAACCAACTTCCTTACCGCTCTCAGTAAAAGCAAGGAAGAAAAGTGCCTAGGTACCAGGTGCAATTGAAACTGGGTACCAGACACAGAAATGACAATCTGCACAAGGATGGGAAGGAGACATGGAGCAGAAAGAAAAGGTTGCACTCTGCAGTCCAAAGTCGAAGTGACATGGAAGGATCAGAACTGAAGTGCCTCGAGATAAGTCAGAGGTGAGTGTTGGGGGCCTACTGGCCCTTGTTTATGGAAGGAAGTGAAGATCAAGGAAGAAAAGGTAAAATGAGAACTACGTGGGAAACACAGTGACTGTCACTAGGTCAAAGTAAGCAAAAGAGAAGAATAGATGGAGAGAAGTACGAACAAGCAAGTCATTGAATGAGGAGATTAGGGATGACATATCAACAAGAGAAAAGAATTTTGGACAAATCAGCAAGCAGAGAAAGCCACCATTGGATGCTTTGGAGCACCATGTGACAAGGAAGGAGAGATAGGCTAGCGAAGCCCGAAAAACGCAGGTCAAGTTGACCTAGGGTTTTAGACACCTAGGGTTTTGGGTTATTAGGGTTTTGACACCTAGTTTTAGACCTAAGGTTGTTGGTGAGGAACAGTAATGTATAAATAGAGGTCGAGAGGACCTAGTTCGAGGGAGTAGTAACATTGGGTATTGCTATTGATTGTGGTTGATTGAGTGATTATTGTACGGTGAGAGAGTGAAGTGATGAGAGTGAGATCCTTATAGTATTGTAAGATATTCAGTTGGGTTCGAAGATCAGATCTTCTAGCTAAGTGCGCAGGAAGGAGAGAGAAGAAGAGAGAGGATCTGTTGGCCAGAGCACAGATCAAAACTGTAATCTTTATCTTAATATATCATAAGCCCAGTTCTGTGGATGTAGCCCTAGAGAGAGGGTGAACCACGTACATTTTGTGTTGTATGTGTGATTGATGCCTGGATTCATGTCATTGTTATGCTACCATTTTCATTATTGTTTCAGGATTAATCCGTAAGTGCGGACACGAACCGATCTCCCTAGATCCACCTGGATCTAGAACAAAACAGAACATAATACTACACTTTCCCTAGATCTAGCCTATTGAATGAACTAAGAGATAAGGATTGTAGGCATACCTTGTGAACGCTTTCCTTATGTCTCTGTTGTTCCAAGCTTTACTCCAATGCTCTTGCACCGTTCATATCACAACAATACAAACCAATCGGAATATAGGCAGATTAATATATTCAATATCTAGTCTATACATATGATCAAGAAATTATGTAATAAAGAGACATCATCTTTATGGGAAAGGGACATATTACTGTATTGAATTAATTGAAAGTGAAACTTACAACCTGAGCCTTGATGTCGTAGGTCTCCTTTCGATAGCTCCTAGCTCTGACACACACACTTGCTCATGCATGAAGAAAATCAACCACTTGTGATGACCTTGTTGTAGTCTCTTGTTGTTGTAGCATCAATGCTTCATACAGTCTTTCAACAATTCTCCAATCAATCTCTAGCTATCTTGCTTCTAACCTTTCCAATGAGTAATCTCCTCAATATATAGGAGAAGATAATTTAGTTACTTGGATAGGAAATGATCCCAAGATATCTGGAATGCCAGCACTTGAACAACCATTCGTTAGACAACTCATTCTTCTTGAAGATTCTCTTCTAGAAGGCTCGAGAACTTCATCTTTTCCCTCTTTAAGAAGATTTTCGCACCCTAGCCTTTGTTACAGTGCGAACTATTCGCACCCTAGTTCAATGCAGCCTGCGAGAATCAGGCATTCTCGCAGGCAAGTATATAGGCAGCCTGCGAACTTCTTGAAAAATATAGTTTCTGGAAGCAGACAAGTGCAACTTTGCTCAGGAAAGTATTCTTATTGAAGAGCTTGATTTTCCATCATCATGACATCATCATAACATCATCACGATGACCAAAATTGTGGATAACAATTATTGTGTTAGATCATATCTATAGTTGTGCAGAGTATATCTAGATGATGAATGACACATGAATGCTACATTATTGTTGTATTAGTTCCACTTGATATTCCCCTGGTTGTAGACATCTCTATCCTGCAACCCCCCTCTTAGCTACTTCAGGTAAGACTGCATCTGCTTCGCAGGTGTTGCCAAAAGGGCCAGTAGCTAGGGATTTTTGGTGCGCTCTTGGAGTGAACCCCGGGTCTGCCCCTGTGCCAACACATGGATACTATATGCAATCAACTAATAGGGTATATGTTGAAACAAGCATTCCCCAAAGTCAATAAAAAAATACTATATGTAAGGAATGCTAAGAATATAAAGATGCTCTCATTGCTATCACCCCATTTGGAACATGTGAAATTGGTGAGGTAGCACCGATGTTCCATTTATCTAGAGTCTATAATGAATCTAGGCATGGAACGTGTGTTCGTGATAGGAAATTGTGTATTGAAGAGTGTGGATGTCTCTCAATTGTATTATTGGACTAAGGATGTATCGTTTTCCTTGCAAGCTAAGCCACATGATTCTGCGTTGATGCACAATCATGATAACCTTTCATGACACATTAGTTGCCACATAAAACTAAAAATATAGGGAGCATATGACTTTGAGACAAAATTAAAGGTCCCTCAACAACAAATTTTAAATATGGTGAAAAAAATAAAATGTAGGAGATCAAATAACCTTCCATAATATATATTTTTTATTTTATGAGAAATTTGTGTAATTGTTTAAAAATAGAGTTTTACTAAATTAGATTTTTAAAGTTTAGCATAATATAACAGATATGTGTGTACACATGTAGACTAATTGCTAGTATCTATTTATAGAATTTTGTAAAATTGTAAAGGACATTTGGTATTAGTGAAACAATGAGTTTTCCAAAAACAAAATCACAATGTTTTTATATTTTTTATAAAAATATTGAAGTCAATAAGCCTTGAAACTATTATCTTGTGCACGCATAGAACCCTTGAGGGGCATAACATAATGGAATCTTTTATTTTGTAGAGTTCACTGTATACTAATACATCATATAATGTTTTTTGCAAATGGTTAGGTCCTTCAAAATTTATAGAAGAACTCATTGAGCATTGTATTTTGAAATCATCATATGTATCACTAGAAAAACAACAACAACAATATTTTTAGGAAAAATTATATATTTAGAATCTATAGAATCTATTTTACAAAATTCTTCGATTTCATAAAATGTTATTGTGTTATGCATAATTAAAAATATCATTGAATTTGGGACAAAGCTCTAGAGGAATATTATTGAATTTGGGCACCTTAACAAAGATCTAGAGGAAAACCAAGAGACATGTTATTTTTAGTTGTAGCCGGAAAAACCTAATTCCAAACTAACCAAGTTTGTGTATAAATCTTGTCTTATATTCACTTCCAACAGTTATCCTTTCGTAAATTTGAAATTCAAATAACACATGTTAAATTCCATATGCATTATAACACAATGTTTCATAATGCATAAACATTATAATGTGTATGCATTGTACAATGCATATGCATTATGTAGAACTAGAATAACCTTTAAGCCTTGTATAAAGAAACATAGAAACTTAGACCTTACAAGGTGGGGTAGACAAGAAAGCATATTAATCCTTATAAATAAATTCTAATTGTCCTAGATTACCATAAATATATCCACCTAATAGGGGCCAATCATACATATTCATTTGTAATAAACTTAGTGTATTCACATTTTTTAAATTATTCATTTTAGAGAATATTCAACTAGTACATTGATAAGAAGGCCATGATATTTTTTACACCTCCATAGTCATAAGGAGTATGTTGGGACATAATTTGTTGTGGAGTATATTTGACGAGATCTATTAGCATAGATGAAAAGAACAAAGGGCATGTTGTTATTTAGAACATTTAATTAATCTTGAAGCCTTCTTTGGCCCACAATATCCCTCCTTCATGATTTATACTCATGACTCCTTGGTGTTAAGGGCATAAGGCCTTTGATTTCATCCTTGAAAATATCAAATCCTTAAGATTTTTCTATGGTGGGTAACACCTCTTAATGGTTTAAACATTCACATTTGGACTCCAAAGATCCCCTACATGGATCATGTGTGGTAGCTTAAGAGCTCTTCCCTAACCATCGATCCCAAAAAGCATCATTTAGGACCCAAGGCCCTTGATTTCATCCCCCAATATAATGAAGGCCTTGATACATATTCATGGTGTGCAATACCTCTTTATGGTTTTCATGTATTTGCAGTGGGAGGCCAAATATCCCCTACAAATTGCATGCATGTGGTTTGAGGCCTCCTTCATGGTCATCAAGATCAAAAATCCTCATTTAGGTCCTAAGTCGCTTGTTTTTTTACCATGGCAATCATCAAGGCATAGATACTAGTCCATGGTGTGCAATACCTCTTAGCAACAATCATATTCTCAATAGGAGGCCAAATATCCCCTATAGAGGTCTTGTGTGGTTTTTGAGGCTTTGACCATGGCTCTTGAGCCCGAGGAGCATTCTTAAGGTCCTTATGCCCTTAATTTTATCACTCAACTAATGTCAAGGCCTCCAAATTAGTCAATCGTGGGAAATTCCTCTTAGCAATGCTCATATTCTCAATGATAATCCAAAGATCCCTAATAGAGGTTATGTGTGGTAGTTTGAGACCTCGTGCATGGCCCTAAAGCCCAATGAGAATTATTTAGGGTCTTAGTCCCTTGATTTCATTCCTCGGCCAATGTGAAGGCCCCAAGATCATCCCATGGTGTTGATTGTTTTATATGAGATAATATGAGATGATATATATGATCAATATCATATTAAAATGATGACTATTCCATATATATAGAACATATGGTCACCATCCATGAAAATATGCATCCCTTGGATAATAAGTAATTAATTTTTATTATTATTACTTATTATATATATTATTTAATAATAAATAATTATATTATTAATTATTAATCTAGGAGTATGTCTTCTCGATGTTTTCCAATCATCAACACTCCCTCTCAACGAGGGAGACATTCTGCATCATGCCAAGTTTGTCTCTGAAGTATACAAACTTCAACCTAGACTCATGACACGTGTCTATCAGTCCTTGGAGATGTCTCTGTTGGGACAGGGGCAGACTCAGGGTTCAACGCTTCAACAACGCACCAAAAAAACCCTAACTGTCGTCCCTTTTGGCAACACCTGCGAAGAAGATGAAGTCTCGCCCGAGGTAGAGGTAGGGGGGTTATAGGAATCAAGTGTCTACAACCTCGTTGGGACATAGATCTGTGATCACAACACTTAATAGAGCACTTAGCCAACAATATGTATTATGTTATGATTCTTACTCACACCACAGATTAACCCTAATTATAGATCAACACAAGATATAACCCTTACAACCTCTTAGCACATAGCATAAGCTCAGATATAACATTCATTCACATCATAAAGCACTAAGAATTCATATATCTATCTATCATACATCAAGAACAATTCACTAAGAAAATAGATACATAAATAACATGAAAACCATAGCACATCGACACAGGATATGCGTGGTTCACCCTAGTGTGGGGATACATTCATCAACTCTTCTTCTTCTTTATTAGTCTCCTTCAATCCTCTTACAGGCATAGAGCGACAAATCTCACTCCACACTGGACAGGTGATACATGCACAGTGCACTAGATCCACCTTCCTCAAAATCAAGTCATGGCACAAAGCCTTACATAGTCTGTGCACAAAGACTCTTACAATCACTTGCACTTAGCTCTGCATGTCTTAACATACTCTAGACATGCACTAAGCCCATGACCTCAAAAAATGACTTCTACTTACATTTCCTAGCTACTTATTTATACATTACAAAAAGGCCTAAGCATGGGTAAACTCATTGGCCGACATCCCATACCCATTACATAAACCCTAGAAGCCCAAAAATCCTGAAAAATGGGCGAGATCCCGCAATCTCTGCTTCACCTGGGAACTTTGTCTTTGACTGGCCTATCAAAGTCCCAAAAATGGTCAAACATGACCAACGTTTCCTCAAAACTTGGTCGAGGGCCAACATGCCCCCAACACTCACATGTGACTCATCCCAAGTCACTTTGATATGGGTAATATCGCTTTGAAGGCCTCAATATTAGCTCGAGCGGCCTCGACTTGCTTCTTCACAAGAGCCTCCTGCTCAATGAACTCCTAAATTACTTGCTCAGTGATAGGCCCTTCCATGTGTTGTTCCACTGTTGCGACCACCTGCTCCAATTGTAAGCCTTGTCCCTCGATCTCTTCAAAAAGGGTGCAGGCTTCATCCTGCACCAAATGGAGTCTCTTTGTCACCTCCACAACTCTTCTCTAGATGGCAGTGCCCTGTTGTTGAATTGTGCACTACTCCTGGGCCTCTTCATCTTCTCCACTGCAGTAAGCAGCTTCATCTCTGCTTGTACAGTCGACGCCTATTGCTTTGCCTCCCTGAGTTGTGCCACCAATGTCCTCAGCTCCGAGTCTTCTACAAGGTGCTCATAGGTCTACAGACTTCGGTCACTTAGTTTCTTACATTCTAAATCCAACTCCTTGATTCTTTTTACCGTGTTCCTGGTAGTTTCTTCCCTCTGATCTCACACTTCTTACCGAGTGCTCGGTACTGTTTGAAGTTCTAACTCTGTTAATATTGATTGAAGCTGTTAAATGGCTTCAAGAAGATTCCCCACTTGCATCTCAGTGGACTCTGGTTCCTCCTTTGCCAAACCCAGCATAGAGAGAAGCACTCTAGTTACTGCCTCTCTAACCACATTCTGCTCTACAAGTAGTTGGTATTTTTCTTTCTGCATCTTCACTTTGTCCCCTTCGAACTTCACCCTAAGGTCATATTTCTATTGCTGCACAACCTGAAGTTTCTCTAAGGCCTCCTCCTTTTCTTTCTTAAAGGCCTCTGTGGCCTACTCCTTTTCTTCTTGGACTCAACGAAGTCGAGTCTTTGTTGCATCTGCTAATTTGCGTATTTGGGTGGGCTCATCCCCCAATTCTACATTCCATGTTGAAGATGGTGCAGTAGACGCTACAAGGATCAACTGGATAGTTTTTTGGATGTCTTTCAATTCTTTCTCGATTCTGTCATACAATGTTTCCTGCTTCGCTTCATGTCTCTACAGGATATCCTTTGAGGCATCTACTACAGCTGTGATGATGAGTTGGATATCATCCACTGTAACACCCATCCAGGATTTTAAACAATTAATCTTTCATTTTATACATACACAATAACAACTTCGTTTTAGCATAATTTCATTCATTTTCATTTACACAATTCTTCTACATTTGCTTAATGATGAATCTAGATAGCATGATGAAATAAGTAATATGTTAACTCTATGATTTAGAAATTAAAACACAAATGTATACAAAATATCAATAAGCAAATACCACCCAAAAATACCTCCTCCTTAGCTTGTCGAAGCTCATCGGTTGTAATGTAGTCCTGGGCACTTCCAAGCATTCTTTTCCTTCTTTCCCAGAGTGAAACAACGGAATCCTCCCTACCAACTAGGAGCCTAGATGGATTCCTAGCTGCAAGAAACCTTTCGGTTTCTTGGCCCTCTGTGCTCGTGACTCCAAGAACAATAAAGAACAAATGCTCAAAGAAAACTATCACAAGAATCATATCTTCCAAGAATTTCACAACCTCTCATCATGCTCAAACCTCTCCATCATCCCTTCCTCACCACTTCTCCTCCCTATTTATCAAGTTTCCATACACCCTTCCCCAAGTCTCCTCAACCACCCTCATTATTAGCCATCAACCTCTCTTATCTAGATATTTTGAGAAAATATTAAAATAAAACTAAATATAAATGACTTGCATTAAACAACAATAAATAAAATGAAAAGTCTTTCTTCTCATGCTAGATAATAAATGTTATTTGATAATTTTCCCCAAAATGTACATAACACCCCACCATGATCATTTAATTTATCATACCCACCATCTATCAAAGACAAGAAGGTATTTAATGCTTCTAGATATTTTGTATGCAATATAATTTACATATTCAATAAACATTCAATTAAACATTTAATAATTTACTTTAATAAATAATACATTAATTACTTATACTAGTGTACATGGGTAGGGTATGTGTGCGTAGCTAGCGGACACATATCTCATGTATGTACTAACAATAAACAGTCATTGCCCCTAGTACATAGTTCCTATATGATCACTAAGAAATGTAGGACAACAGATCAAGTAATGCATCATTTAATAATCTTAACAAACTAAATTACACCAATTCATCAATAACTCATTATCACACTTAAAATATCAATAGGTAATCAAAGAGGGTTTTAAACATGGTAGGAACCAAGTGAGTAAACAATAGTGGCATCTCTAATTCCCAATCCGTATTCTCAACTAACGTCAAAGAATCATTCCTTCCTAACCTACTTCCATATTCCATCCTATCCTTTCCTCTGTTGGACTAAGATGGAGCGTCAACTGTATTGACCTAACTCCAGATAGAACCCGTAAGCGAAATTTTCATACATCTCAACCAATCTTCCCCAACAGGAAACTAACAATCGTCATCACATGTCTAGGGGAGTGTGACTTCACACAACCCTCCCACAACTCTAGGTTTCAGAGAATAAACGGTGGGCAATACCTCCACCCCTCCTTATAGAACTAGGGTCAACACCCTATATCGAGCCATATTGTGAAACTACTGTTCTTAGAGTCACGTCATCAAACAATCACTCTAGGCAAGTTGTGTGTCCTGTCAAAACCACACTCACCACAAATCATAGCAATATTTCTAATCATAAATTAAATAATAAGTACAACATATAGCATATACTATCTTCTTGATGTCTATGACATCCAAGTCACCTCAACACTACAGTCATTTGGCTATCGCATAGCTCATTAACCTGTAAGTTAATCCACCAATAACTCATATCTATGCATATACATAATAATTTCATATAAGGATCCATATCTGTAT
>JZKD02S1864918.1:96215-111882 GCA_000966675.3 Picea glauca | reverse complement strand
TCCATGCATAAACCAAGCTTAGGGTAAAAAGAATAATAGATTAAATAAGGGTTAACAATAAAATTAGTGTAGTTAAACTAAGCTAAACTAGTTAATAATTAATTAATTAATTAATTAATCAATTAATAGTTAAGTTAGTTTAGTAACTAGGTTAGTTTTGATTAATTAATATTAAAATAAAAAATAAAAACAATATAAAAACATTTAAATTAAAACATAATAAAACAAATTAAAAATAAAAAACAAAATATAATATATACATAATAAAACACAAAAACATAAAATATAAAACAAAATACATAAAAACAAAAACCAAACGAAACATGTAATAAAAAAATAATAAAAAAATAAAAAACTAAAAACATTAAAAACTAAAATATCCTAAGTCCTACCCACCCCCTACCTCAACGCACACCTTCATTACATCGAAAAACAGCACGTATCCCATACATTTTAATCAACGACTATTAAAAATTCTGGACCCCCCCTCACTATCTAGAACTTAAGGAGAGGGGGGGGGTCCGGAATGGTAGTTTACAAAAACAACCCCCCGGATAGGTGTCAACACCCTATTCCAGTGGACCCCCCCCCCCTAAAAATCTCTTACCACCTCAGGGGAGGTCCGGAATACCACCCAACACGAAAAAACCGCTTTTTTCATTTTTTGCCTATTTTTGCCTATTCAGCATGTCTTCGTCCGAGGTCGTTTTTGGGAAAATGAAAACGAATTTTAAGAAACTGAGAGAGGTTTTTCTCTTTAACGGGATGGAGAACAAAAGACTCTCTCATTTTTTTAAGAGGTGCCACGAGTAGGTAGAATAGAATCCATCTTTGACGCCCTTTTCTCAGATTTTCGGTTTTTCTGTTATAGTCTCGATCTTGCAGGAGTTGTTACGGCTAGCTGGAGGTGAATTTGGAGAAACCGAAGGAGGTTTTTGTCCAGAACATGCCCATATCCAATAATATCCTTCATTTTTTTCCCAGGTGTCAACGTTGAAGAGAAATGGATGTCTGTTCAGACCCATGTTTTGCAGAAAACCAGTTCGTCTTTCATGGCGGACAGTTCCAGATTCGGTGCGATTTGTGGCTATTTTTTGCCGAGGTGGTTAAAAATGACTTCCAAAACTTATGGGGAGATCTATCCTATTTAGTCAGAGGATTTTAATGTAAAAGGGTTTGACCTGTGTGAAGTTTTCCCTTTTTTTTTTGCTGGACTGTGGGCCTTGCTACTCCAGGAAGTTTTGTCTGTAATTTCTGAATGACTAAACAGTAATAGAGAAATGATTTACGGGATTCTTGTGTAGCAGCATTGGTGGCGTTCCTCTTCTATGTTAAGTGTTTTCTTCTATTTATCATGCCATTTTTTTTCTATTATCGAATGATAGTAATAGATCAGAATTTATTGGTGAATACTCTGCATCTAATCCTTTGGTAATCTTTATGTTTTCTTCTAAAGCTCAGTTATGAATTCTTAACTGCTCATTTGCTTAGTTTTCCTCCCCCATTTCTTCCTCAATCGACACCATTCAAGCTTAAGACGATCCAACACTTGTTACTATCTTACCCTGTGGAGACATTTACCTCTAGATCTTATTTGGTCATTATCTTATAAACAGACCCCATAGCCCAATGGTGATCTGAGAAACTCATCAACCACGTCCTCGTCTAAATATTTCAAAAACCCCAACCCCATACTTTCATAACTAGCCTAATATCCTATTCCAAACTAAGCTAAATCATACAAAGAGATCCCTCTCTGAGTCTTGGAGGGATAGATCCAAGACTCCAAGTGGTTTGAGGTTACCTCTGTGACTGCTTCCGCAGCCTTGGGAAAATTACAGAGCGTTAACACTCAGGAGGAGGCATAGCAGCTGTCCGATCATACTGAAAAAGAGATATGAACCGTTTGTTTTCCACGTCTAGGAGAGAGTAGGAGGAGCGCATAGAAGGGGGATATCGTGAGCCATTGGATCTCACCCAGATACCTGTCAATCGTTGGATCAGGAGAAGATGCGCAGAGTTTAGTCTCTGGAGTGTGCATAGGAGATCGGTGGAACGGATGGAGGAGACACTTCATCAAGAAGTGTCGAAACTCCATCAGTTGTTGGATCGGCCAGGAGTTGCATGAGGTTTAAGCTTCGTGAACGAGAGGAGGAAAGTCTCGATTAGAGGCGTGGCCATCGGGATATCAACGTTCATGAAATTAGGAGTCACGAGGACGAGAGATCAGGAATTTTCATAGTGAAAATCCCAAAATCAATCTGAGTCGTCCATCTTGAGTAGACACGTGGCAGAAATTGAGAACTCGTCGGTATTTCGGCAACCTGGGTTTCAAGTTGATAGAGAGATTGTGTCATCGGGGCATCGCCAGTCACGAAATCCCGAGATTGAATCAGGATCATCCATCTTGAGGGGATGCACGGCGAAGATCGAGATCTTCGGGAAAAATCCTGATAGGAGAGTCCATCGGCATATCGGGGTTCGACGTTTTGCGAATTCAGAGGAAAAGAGATCAGGAAAATCCATGTTGGAAATCCCAGAAATGATCTGAGTCGTCCATCAGTTGGGACACGTGGGCGAGATAGGGAGTCCATCGTCATTTCAGAGATCGAAGGTACAAGATGTCAGAGCATTTCAGCAGGGAAAACTCTGAAATCACGAGAAGCGATCAGGACCGTCCATCATAGGAGGATGCGTGGAAACAATCGAAGCATTCGAGAAATTTCCCAAAAGGGAATTCATCCATCGACATTACGAGATTCGGGATATAAGGGATCCTATGGACAAGAAGTCCATACATTTCGGAAACGCGAAGTCCAGAATCCCGATAAGGTGGAAAGCTCTGTTGTGGGGCCAGCTGACGTCATATTGGGATATTGGGGATTTCGAGGACAAAGTGTCCATGCATTTCGACATTTGAAAGCCTGAAACCCCAAAAGGAGATAAGGCTGTTGTCTTATGAGGACTAGTCACATGGACTAGGGCATAGCGCATAGCCAGGAGGGATAATGTGAGAAAGGTCATATCGGAAAATCGGGATTCGGAGGATCGAGAATCCTGAGGACATATGCGTTTCGGAATTTGAAAGCCTGAAACCCCGAAAGGGACTGTGGTCAAATAGGAGAGGTCATATGGGCCAAATGTCTAGCCCACGGGGCTAACCGAAGTTAAAGGCCATTTCAGGAAATCAGTAAATCGGAGATCGGGGACTCAAGAGGACAGAGAACTCTTGACATCAGAGATCAAGAAACCCCGAAACCTGAAAGTATATCTTTCCTATTGAGGAAGAGGCAACGGTCGGAGTGCAAAAGACCGTGGGGAAATTAAGGACCTGTGGATCGGATTTTAATAGAGATTCTAGCAGTGAATCGAAAGAGCCACTTCGGCTCAGGAAGATAGATGAACGATCCTTAAGACCAGGCGGTCAGTGCAGAGGCAGACAATGCGTCTGCGTCAGTAATGGTATCAAAGCCTGATTCTTGTTTGTATACTTTAGGCAAGGGAGGCAAAGGAAAAAGACAGAGTACTGAAACTCTGTAAGGATTTGTTTGCAGGTAGGCAACAATCCATAAGCAGTCAGGAGGACTGTAGGAGAAGCTGGGACACTCAGGTTTGCAGAGTGAGCAGCATATTTTCCAGGAAGGCAGATAGACAGCAACATGTCTATTGAAGGCCATAGGTATGTTGGGAGGAAAATCCTAGAGCAGATGAGCATAGTCGAAAGGGGGAAAGAAATTGTAGACATCAGGGCAAGAATGGAAGAGCTTGAACTCTGGATGCAGCATAATACCAAGCCGAGATGGGTATATGAATGGCCCATGAGGAATCCAAAGGTAAAATGGCCAGTCAAGGAGTTGATGGCTAGAAGATAGCGTAGGCTGTTGAGAGGATGGTTGAGGCATGTTGAACACCTCGACAGACCTGAAGAAGAAATGGTTCAGATATGTGAACCAGAGACTGGGAGAATTCTCAGTGAAGAGAATAAAATGGGACCAGCTGAAGATCTCAAGAACTGCCAGGAGGGCAGAGAGGAAATTCCAGTTTTCCAGGTGGGCAATGAGTTCAGATCATTGTGGGATCTCACAAACTTTCATGAGGACAGCCAAGGAATTTCACATTGCCAGCTGGGCAATGAAATTAGGTTGCTACGAGATCTCGAAGACTGTCAGGAGGGTAGTGGAAGCATCTGAAATTTCCAGGTGGGCAGAGATGAGCATTCAAGACTATATGAAAGTCTCATGGACTTGGAGGTGAGTTCAATTCAGCAAGGGGTGCTGATGAATATGGGATCAGTTGATCTCATAATCTGGCAGGAGGTCAGTGAACATATCCCATATTGCCAGGTGGGCAAGGATGAGCAAATGAGTTGGAATCAGCCAGAAAAGCTGACAGAGAAGGAGAGCTCAGGGATGGATTTGGATCAGCAGGTGCAGCTTACAAAAGAGGAGGATCTGAGGAGCCTTATGATGATTGGGGGAATCAAGATACTCCTACCACTTGTCCGAGAGGAGGCAGAAATCTACGTTGCAGTTGATAAGGAAACAACAACAAAAGAAGGACAACTAGTTGAGACTGTCAGGGAAGAAGGATTGGAGCAGATATCTGATGTTGCCCAAGCAGGAGAGGAAAATGAGAATTCTAAGGAATGGCTCAACATAATTAGCCAGTAAGCTGAGGAAGTTGTAGCACTAAAGCTGACAGCAAAAGAAGTAGAAGGAGAAAACGAGCATTCTGAGGAGTGGCTTGACACTTTCAACCAAGAAGCTGAAGGGACTGCAACATGGGAGTTTGCAGAAGCAGAAAAAGAAGAAGATGCAGACAGCATTAGCTTTGTTGATCTGTATGAACAGATTGAAGCTCTGGAGAGAAGGGTGAAAGTGTTGGGCATGCACATCCAATAGGTATCAGCTATGAAAGTCTCATGGACTTGGAGGTGAGTTCAATTCAGCAAGGGGTGCTGATGAACATGGGATCAGTTGATCTCATAATCTGGCAGGAGGGAAATGAACAGATCCCATATTTCCAGGTGGGCAAGGATGAGCAAATGAGTTGGAATCAGCTAGAAAAGCTAACGGAGCAGGAGAGCTCAGAGATGGATTTGGATCACCAAGTGCAGCTGACAAAAGAGGAGGATCTGAGGAGCCTTATGATGATTTGGGAAATCGAGATACTCCTACCACTTGCCCGAGAGGAGGCAGAAATCTACGTTGTGGTTGATAAGGCAACAACAATAGAAGAAGGACAACTAGTTGAGACTATCAGGGAAGAAGGATTGGAGCAGATATATGAGGTTGCCCAAGCAGGAGAGGAAAATGAGCATTCTAAGGAATGGCTCAACATATTTAGCCAGGAAGCTTAGGAAGTTGTCGCACTGAAGCTGACAGCAAAAGAAGCAGAAGGATAAAATGAGCATTTTGAGGAGTGGCTCAACACTTTCAGCCAGGAAGCTGAAGGGACTGCAACATTGGAGTTTGCAGAAGCAGAAGAAGAAGAAAATGCAGACATCATTAGCTTTGTTGATCTGTATGAACAGATTGAAGCTCTGGAGAGAAGGGTGAAAGTGCATGGCATGCACATCCAACAGGTGAAGTTGGAAGCTAAAGAGGAAGGCATGGGAGATCACAGTGATCTACCCATTTGCAGAAAATTTTTGCAGCTAAGGAGACTGCATGAACAGGGCCAGCTATTGGAGCAGCTGGATGAAGTGATCAACATGATCAGAGAGTTGATGATCTGGTCATCGGAAACTGTCAGCAAGGAGAGGTTGAGCAGAAGGAAGGAAGCAGCAGCAATAGCACAGAGGCAGTAGCAGCAGCAAGGAGATGGAGCAGATGAACAACTCCAGAGGATGATTTGGGATCCAGGAGGATTTCAACAGCTGGGATCGAAGGCTCATGAGCAGAAGCTCATGATTTTTCAGCTGGAGTATGATGCAGGAGCATCTCTCCAAGTCAGCCAGCCAGCCATCTAGCCATGTCAGCGCGTGCATTCAAGGCTGAAGAGAGGCGCAACCCTCATCTTCAATTTTGTAATTGAATGTAAATTAATAGTATAGGTTGTTGAGCCATGGAGTCGTGCCTTTGTGCAGGCATTCGAGTAGGTAGGCCTTTAATGTTTTTAAGGCTGAGATCTAGATCCGATGTTGGACTAGACCGCCCATTCAATGTAATTGAATAGGGTAGGTAGATTGGAGGGAAGAGCTCGAAGAGCCCCCTCAGGTAAAAAGATCTAAGAGGATCTCATTTAGAGAGGAAGAGAGGAAAGAGATAGAGAATCTGCAAATAGAGAGAAGAAGAGAAGGAGTCGAGACTCTGTTAAAGTCTGAGCTCAAGAACACCTTTGTAAAGAGGCATTTTTATTAATACAAACAGAAGAAGTTTTTCCTGTATGTATTTATGTGTTATGTGGATGTCTTGGTGTGTTCTATTTTATACTATGAATTTATGTTGTAGATGTATACTAAGCATTTGCAGGAGTGTGTTTGGTTTTCAGGCTTGAGGTTCTTTATGGTTTCATGCCAGGAGTGCGTGACAGAGTACTGCGGTCTCTAAATACTAGTGCATTGAAGCACTTCTGAACTCTGTGGGTTCAAACAAAGATGTGTCAGGGGGGCACAGGAACTGGAATCATCAACTCAGAGGAAGACCTCAAGGTTGTTGAATACCTTGGAGGCAAGGCTGTGGAAAAGAGCACAGTTGTAGACAGAAGCTCTGAGGAGTTCTGTGAAGCTCTTCCAAGTGGGCACTGAGCATATGCACAGTGGTGTTGAGGAAGAACTCTGTTGAGAGTTCAAGGAGAACCAGAATCACTAAGGATTTTGTGAAGCTCTGCCAAGTGGACATTGAGTAGGTCTATAAGTGCACAGAAGAGTATAGAACTGTTGGATGTTCTGTGAGAAGACACTCTGCCAGGAGGGCATTGAGTAGGTGTACAAACATGCACAGAAGAGAAGAGAACTCTTTAATTTCTTGAATTTAGAGGAAGAATCTACTAGGGGATCTTCACAAGGTTGTTGAACACCCTGAAAGGATCAACAAGAAGTTTCTTGAGCAGAAGGATAGCCAGGAAGGCATTAAATTCTCCATCTACAGGAGAAAGGAAGAAGGATTTATTTCCTTAGAGATCCTAGTGTTTGAGAAGCTCAGGAGAGATAGAACTTTGTGCGCGTGAAGACTATGTAGAGGTGAAGAAGTCAAAGAACCCCTTGGGGATTCAAGGATAAGCTCAGGAGAAGTAGTGCTTTAGGTGCACAAAGCATAACTGTAAGGAGTGCAGAAACCACAGAACTCTTTGAAGAGTTCAGAGTTCCCCAAAGCTCAGGAGGGACAACGTTCTTCATGTACGTGCGGGAGAACTCAAAGTAAAGGAGTTCGCAGAGGAGAAAGAAGACAAAGGTCGAGGCCTTTGAGAACTTGAAATTATTCCAAATCCCCTAAGAAAACGTTGAAGCTCAGGAGGATGCATAGAAGCTGTTCGATCAGACTGAAAAATAGATCTGGACCATTGGTTTTCCATGTCCAGGAGAGAGTAGGAGGAGTGCACATAAGGGGGCGATCGTGAGCCATTGGATCTCACCCAGATACCCGTCAACCGTTGGATCGGGTGAAGACGTGCGAAGTTTAGTCTCTAGAGTGTGCGTAGGAGATCAGTGGAACGGACGGAGGAGACACTTCATCAAGAAGTGTCGAAACCCTGTCAGCTATTGGATCAGCCAGGAGTTGCACGAGGTTTAAGCTTCGTGAACGGGAGGAGGAAAGTCTAGACGAGAGGTGTGGCCATCGAGATATCGGCATTCGTGAAATCGGGAGTCATGAGGATGAGATATCGGTAATTTTCATAGTGAAAATCCCGAAATCAATCTGAGCCGTCCATCTTGAGGAGACACATGGCAGAAATTGAGAACCCGTCGGTATTTCGACGACCGGGGTTTCAAGTTGATAGAGAGATTGTGTCATCGGGACATCGCCATTCACGAAATTCTAAGATTGAATCGGGACTGTCCATCTTGAAGGGATGCACGACGAAGATCGAGATCTTCAGGAAAAATCCCGATAGGAGAGTCCATCGGCATATCGGGGTTCGGCGTTTCGTGAATCCTGGAAATGATCTGAGTCATCCATCAGTTGGGACACGTGGGAGAGATAGGGAGCCCATCGTCATTTCGGATATCGAAGGTACAATATGCCAATGAAAACTCTGAAATCGCGAGAAGCGATTAGGACCGTCCATCGTAGGAGGATGCGTGGCAGCAATCGAAGCATTCGGGAAATTTCCCAAAAGGAAATTCATCCATCGACATTATGGGATTCAGGATATCGGGTTTCCCGTGGACCAAAAGTCCATACATTTCGGAAACGCAAAGTCCAGAATCCCGATAAGGTGGAAAGCTCTATTGTGGGGCCAGCTGACGTCATATCGAGATATCGGGGATTCCAAGGACAAAGTATCCATGCATTTCGACATTTGAAAGCCTGAAACCCCGAAAGGAGATAAGGCTGCGGTCTTATGAGGACTAGTTACATGGACTAGGGCATAGCCAGGAGGGCTAAGGTGAGAAAGGTCATATCAGGAAATTGGGATTCGGAGGATTGGGAATCCTAAGGACATATGCGTTTTGGAATTTGAAATCCCGAAACCCCAAAAGGGACTGCGGTCATATAGGAGAGGTCATATGGGCCAAAGGTCTAGCCCACGGGGCTAACCGAAGTTAAAGTCCATTTCAGGAAATCAATAAATCGGAGATTGGGGACTCAAGAGGACAGAGAAATGTTGACATCAGGGATCAGGAAACCCCGAAACCCAAAATTATATATTTCCTATTGAGGAAGAGGCAGCGGTCGGAGTGCAGAAGACCGTGGGGAAATTAAGGACTTGTGGATCGGATTTTAAAAGAGAGTCCAGCAGCGAATCGAAAGAGCCACTTCGTCTCAGGCAGATAGATGAACGATCCTTAAGACCGGGAGGTCAGTGCAGAGGCCTTTGCAGAGGCAAAGGGTGCGTCTGCGTCACATACACATCATATAATACCCATAAATTAGGAGTAGGACTCATCACTAGTTTCCACTCTTAACATAAACACTATGGTAAATTTAAAAGTTGTTGACCTTCTCATGAAAATAACCTCTCGCAAGTGGTCAATGTCTTTCTTGTAACAATGACGTATCATTTACTCTTAGAATTACTAAGGTTAGATCATCTTTAAGTKGTAYTGTACAAGCCATACTTAGGATTGATAAGGTTAGATTCTTCCTTATTATCACTACGAACCATGCTTGTGACTATGTTTTCATTTGAAATCAACTTTACTTGAGGTCTTCCACTTACTTACAAAGTGGAGAATAACCCCTAAGTCATTCATTACAATGTTTCCCACATCAACAAATTATTTTCTAGGTTACAAGATTTGTTTCACTACATGACCCTTAATCCTAAAACATATCAAGTTGGACTTGGATGATTTAAACAAGTTTAACCATAATGTGCACTTTGAGTTCTTTATTCCACACTCTAAAAAATTGATTCTCCATATGTTGTATTATATGTTATTTTGTTTGCGCCCTTATTTAAATATATATTAGAATACATGTGTTATCTAACAAAGATATTTAAAGCATATATTCTACAAAGAATGGATAATGCTAGGCTACAAGTTTCAAGCATGTCGAAAGTTAGAAAAGTATGGTCGAAAGTTTCAAAAGACTTTGAGAATGTCTTCAAAGAGATGTGTCTTCCACATCACACTTGTTAGGTAAAGTTGAATCTTATATGTAGTACATACAACATTGTCTTTTCTATACACTTAAGTAATTTAGACCGAAATGAAAGAAAACATAATGTCAACTATGCAATATCAAAAGGAAAGACATAAAGAAGATAAATACAATGACTTCAATATTATCATATCAATTAGGAAATGGTATATAAGTTATAACATATACTATAATATATTGGAATATCTATATATATATTATTTTAATTATTTAGCATGATATATGGAATGCAACAAGACAACAACACAATGAGGATTTTTGTACATAGAGTTGTGAGGATTTAAAGAAACATTTTCATGTAGCTTTTAAAAGTTTAATCTCTCTTATGGAATTCTTTAAAAATTTAAACCAAAAGGAATGGATTCTTTAAAAGATTAAATGGTCAACTAAATGATTTTATTACATTAAATACATACACTATTTCAATTTTATTGTTTATTAATTATTTTGTTGGTTTGCCAATGATGTCTCCCACGTGAAAGCAAAAGATTTTCCATCTCCACACATTAAAGAAAAACACAATCATGGTGAGTGGAGGTGTTTGATGTAGTTAATATCAAACTGAAATTTATATGTTGTAGTCATTGATTGATACCTAAAGATTATACCTGTTTTTTCAAACAAACTCTATGACTGATTGAATTGAATTTGTAAATTGATACGTGAAGATTATACCGGTCTTGTCAAACAAACATTATGTATGACATTGGCTGAATTGATTTTGCAAAGTCTACCGATCTAATTGAATTTCCACTCATACATTCATGATTTTGGCTTGCACTCTACGTAAAGTATTAATGGCTCATGTTAACATTGTTACTCATTATTTGAAGGACTTTTTGGATTTGGATTTCTATTATGTGGATCGAGATGAGACTATATGGGATCCTTCCCATCATCATTAAATATTTCTCGGTTTTAGATAGACTTTGAATGAAATATGCAGATTGTCAAATCTTATCGTTTCCTTAACTTTCATACAAATTCATGATTTATTTTTTTATATTTTTTTGACAAATTCCTACTTACTTTCATTAATGGCATGAAGCGTAACCCGGTAATCCATCGGTAAGAGCATTGGGAAATTCGGTGGTGTTAATGTTGGACAAATGCCTGACATAAGGGCAGGCAGCGGTAAAAGATGGACATTTCAATTGACAGAAACAGGTTCATTATATGTCTATGAACAAACTGCAACCTTATCGAAAATTATGTTTTCTCTAGAAGTAAAATACTGTAAAGGTAAATCTCAGAAGACACTCATTCTGCTATAATTAATCATCCATCAACCTTAATTCACCGGATGTGTGCAAAAGACACTTGAATTTGAATCTAGTTCTCCATTTAACAGAATGGTGTTGGTGTTGGTCCATTCTCTTCCCCAAAGCCTCGGCAATTTAATGAAGAGCTTCAGTCAGGTCGCGAGGTCGAAACACATTCAATTGCTTGTTGCTTCTGGTGGTGGGATTATTTTGAATGTCTCCAACAGTGGGAAGTCTCTCCATTCTGTAAATTTATATGTCGCATTCACGGTCTCATGGTTTGGCTCCAACAAATATTTCAATGGAGGGAAAGAATTGACCAAGCTACGAGGCATAGGAGATAGATGGGGAATTTGTTCTTGTAAAAATGATAAAACCTCAAAATATAACGGTGCAGATAAGAGTTTTAAAACATTGGATTGGCCCATTTTGGAATGATGGGATGTACCTTGGGATGAGAAAACAACTCTACTTACTATGATAGTGTGTGGATTGAGATTTTTGTTAACAGGACTGGAAGAATCAGCAGCATCATCCTACCTTGGGATTCAACTAAGGAATTTTATGAGTTTAGATGAGTGAGCTATTCTCCTTTCCATAGATCAATTCCTAATAATTTTCGTTGGCCTTATCGTCATATACTGTCAATCGCTACAAGCCACTTCCGAATGACTCATTTTGCTTAAAATGGAAGGAACCTTTCAGGCTAGGAAATGGATGGCTTCTATGGCGAGGAGTGGGTGTTGTTGCTTCTTGTATCAGGGTAGCACTTGTAGGAGCAACTTTAACTGATTTAAATGGTGAACCTCCACATCGAGAGGTAGATGCCTTGTTGCTTCTTATACCACCGATCGGTACATCAAATATTAGCACGGCCTGTTTGATAGGTGTAACAGGGGGTTTAGCACTAATTTATGAGGAAACTGTATTCTAAGGTTATCTCATGACATCATTGACAAAATGGCTTCCAACTATTGTGGTTGTGCTATTACTGGTTTGAGATTTTTCTTAAATTTTATCTTGCCTCATTTGTGTATTGGTATTTTATTCAAATGTTTCTGCTGAGATTTCCTTTAGATTAAGAAATAACAGGCAAGACTAGCAAGGAAATTGAGAAAATTATGGTGGCGGATGTTCGTCTGTGGGCGATGGATATGCCACCACCGACAGATATCATCTTCATTGTTAGGAACGTGGATTTTTGTTACGTGTTTCAGAAGCTCCAGCAGAGATCGTATAATGTTTTCTTGGTATGCCCATCTATGAGACAAATACCTCAAGGCATGTTAAGTGTGGCCAATGATTTTCTGGGATGGTTAACTTTTCTCATCTCATTACAGGATGAATATCGCCAGCTACAACCTCATGGCGCTCATGGATCAAATTCTATCTATGCTCGAACTTTATCTGATAGTGCCTTCTCGGCTACTTCAATATCTATTCATGGTAGAGAGCTGGATGGATTGAATAATACTTGGAGTTCTGAAACTGGTGGGAAATATTTATTCATCCAATCATCTTAAAATGGTGGATGGGGTAATACATGAAGTCTTCCATTTGATGAAATGAGCAGTAGTCCACTACCTACAACCTGGTTTCCATGGCCATTTTATTAGAAAAAAAAAAACCTGGGAATCCTGTATCTTCAACATCATCTACAGAGAAGAATAAATCCGCTTCGTTGGAGGAATTCAAAGCATGGCTAACCCTAGTTGTGAATGGAAAAAAACATGCAAAATGGATACTATATTGGGCTCATTCATATGGACTTCGGGAAAGCAACCAGAAAGATATTGGATGAGAAGTTGTTGGGATTTTCAGGTATCATAAATCTTGTAGAGAAATGCAAGGATATTGTTGTCCTCAAAGAAGTAAAGAGAGGATGCCATATAGATTTCATCGTTAAGCCAAAGGAATAGAATAAGAACCCCATGTCTTCACCAGGTGGGGTGAATCCGAATCCAAATAGAAAATTAAAATCTAAACATATGCACAATTTCAAAACACACCCAAAACTAAACCGAAAGCTTCGACGGAGAATTTCAGAGAATTTATATGTCATATGTTGGTGGTGGGTGAATTCTCTCAGGGTTTCCTGATGTCTGGTCTGCGTCAGATATTTGAACAGCACGCGGGAAAGTTTCTTGATGTCAAGCATCTCGGATACAAAAACATGTTTGAACTTGTTGCATCACATAGTCACCTTGTATCAATGGGTTGTGTTGGCCCTGGACCCATTCAAATATTTCCGTCGGGCTTTGTCAACAACAAGGTGCTCAATCTCAATCCCAATTCCAATAAAACCAAAGAAACCTCCATTCATATGGTATGTGATCCTACTAATCTAAAAGCGAAGGTAGAAGCAGACCGCCCTTCGACTGGTAGAAGTGGCAAAGAATTGTTAGAAAACATGGCTTTGGAGGAAAACATATTGAATGAACAATTGGCTTACATGAGCCCTGGAACTGAATGGCCACCATCTATGACTACTGGCTCACGACCATCAGTGAATTTTTAGTCCTTATAGAGAGGTTGTATTCCTTTTGTAGGCGTAATCTTATTCACTTTGCATTTCAATAGCTAAAAAAAAATGGCAGTCCAATGTGCTGGGATCTCTTATCTAGGAAATTCACTACCATGTCTCCTATTAAAGTTCAAAATGTGGTTTCTGTAGATTGGTTGAAATGCATGTCTAGGATGGTAATTTAGTGAATTTTCATGATAAGACATTTCATCACCCTCGATGGGCATCCAATTCATTCAAAGTGATTTCTTCAGAAATTTTCACAAATTTATACATTGGACAAAGAATCTCAGATCATTAATCTAGTTCTGGTATTTGTTCTTCTCTGTGTAAGTCAAAGAGAGGCACCACTCTTATCTATTTTCTTTCATTTTTCTTTCATTTGAAGTAAGGTTTCTCTTCATATAACTGAACTTCATAATCCATGGGATTCAAAACCTGAACTTCTTCAAATTCCCCTAGGATTCATTCCATTGACTTGCTAAACATCCCAATGTTACAACCGTTTTGTGAAGTCTTATGCCAATTGATGATATAATTTTCCAAATCCAAAGGATTTTGGATCTTCTTGTTCATTTATTTTCATTCTTAGTTATTTGATTTTATGTCTATTCTTTGAATTGGTTAGTTGTTTAACACTGTAATCAACCCAAATTGGCATAAAGACAAAATTATGTGGTGGGTGGTCAAGCTCGGTTTCAAAACTGATAACAACAAAGAGACAAATTATGACAACAACAAAGATCCATAATTTGGGGCTATTCCATTCACATAACACTTGGATTATAATTGAAATAAATCGAAAAACTTGAATTAATATTTTTTCCTAAATTTTACTTGGGAAGGTCCATAGGCCCTAAGTGCTAGAACCTTGCTCTAATACCATATGTAGCACCCATCCAGGATGTTAAATAATTAATCTTTCATTTTATACATACACAATAACAACTTCGTTTTAGCATAATTTCATTGATTTTCATTTACACAATTCTTCTACATTTGCTCAATGATGAATCTAGATAACATGATGAAATAAGTAATATGTTAACTCTATGATTTAGAACATAAAACAAAAATTTATACAAAATATCAATAACCAAATACCACCGAAAAATACCTCATCCTTAGCTTCTTGAAGCTCATCGGTTGTAATGTAGTCCTGGGCGCTTCCAAGCATTCTTTTCCTGCTTTCCCAGAGTGAAACAACGGAATCCTCCTTGCCAACTAGGAGCCTAGCTGGCTTCCTAGCTCCAAGAAACCTTTCAGTTTCTTGGCCCTCCATGCCCATGACTCCAAGAACAACAAAGCACAAATGCTCAAAGAAAACTATCACAAGAATAATATCTTCCAAGAATTTCACAACCTCTCATCATGCTCAAACTTCCCCATCCTCCCTTCCTCACCACTTATGCTCCCTATTTATCAAGTTTCCATACACCCTTCCCCAAGTCTCCTCAACCACCCTCATTATTATCCATCAACCTCCCTTATCTAGATATTTTGGGAAAATATTAAAATGAAACTAAATATAAATGACTTGCATTAAACAACAATAAATAAAATGAAAAGTCTTTCTTCTCATGCTAGCTAATAAATGTTATTTGATAATTTTCCCCAAAATGTACATAACACCCCACCATGCTCGTTTAATTTATCATACCCACCATCTATCAAAGTCAAGAAGGTATTTAATGCTTCTAGATATTTTGTATGCAGTATAATTTACATATTCAATAAACATTCAATTAAACAGTTAATAATTTACTTTAATAATTAATACATTAATTACTTATACTAGTGTACATGGGTAGGGTATGTGTGCGTAGCTAGTGGACACATATCTCATGTATGTACTAACAATAAACAATCATTTCCCCTAGAGCATAGTTCCTATATGATCACTAAGACATGTAGGACAACAGATCAAGTAATGCATCATTTAATAATCTTAATGAACTAAATTACACAAATTCATCAATAACTCATTGTCACACTTAAATATCAATAGGAAATCAAAGAGGGTTTTAAACATGGTAGGAACCAAGTGATTAAACAATAGTGGCATCTCTAATCCCCAATCAGTATTCTCAACTAACATCGAAGCATCCTTC
>JZKD02S1864918.1:71652-95769 GCA_000966675.3 Picea glauca | reverse complement strand
ACCTGTAAGTTAATCCACCAATAACTCATATCTATGCATATACATAATAATTTCATATAAGGATCCATATCTGTATTGACGTTCAATTTAAGAAATGCATGTTTATTTTTATCATATCTGGTATCTGTTATGCATTCATATCATAACTTGAACTAGTATCCACGTACCTAAATTCCACATTTTAACTTGCATGTCTAAACAAACCAAAGAGCTATCATCATCATGAGTATATAACAATGAAAATAATATCATGCAACATAAAAATATGTACATATCTCAAATATCTATCTCAATCTAACTGAGCCCAAACAAATGTTAAGAATTGAATTACTAAGATGAGTAAACATTCAATCTTCTAACTTCCTAAAGGTCAAGATATGGGGCGTTACATCCACTGTGAGCACATTCTGCGACTGAGAATTATTGTCTTGGGTTTTTTTCTGCGCTGAGGGTTTCTGTGGATAAACCTTCCTTTTCTTTGACGTCTTTGCCTTTGTAAGGGGATCCTTTGGCAGTGTCACTTCACCCTTTTCTTTCTTGTCTTCTTCTCCTTCCTCCCCTTGGTTTACTTCATCGCCTTTTCCTTCTGTAGGTGATTCAGGCACAATTTCCTCCAATGCATTTTCCTTCTCCTCACTATATATGTCTTTCACTTCCTCCTTTTTCTTCTTTTTCTTTGTGCTTCTTTGTCCATCATACTTAGTCTAGGTGACCAAAGGACTTCCGATGATGTCAGGGTCAGAGAGTTCTGCATCCTTGACTGGTACAAGGAATTCGACTGGTCATTCCTTCATTATCTCCTCCATGTCTTCATTGGTCAATTTATAATAAGATTGCAACTCCTCCTAACTTTCATCCTTGCACGCAGTGATGTATATGAAATGTCATTATACACAAAATTTCGCTAGCGGCCTGTATGTATGCAGGGTGTTCGGGGTAATTTGGGGGAATGATTCAATGGTGCACTTGAGCTGTAGGTAGTAAGCATGGAACACCATATTTGGTTGCCACTGCTTTGCCATATCGCTCGGATACCACAAGCTGGTAAACCTCATGGACAATGGCTCCAATGGCTTGACCTCTGAGAATGTCACTCCCTCTGTCCTCTCCCAAGCGACAGATGCAATGAGAATCAACAACCAACTGAAGTGAAATTCATAGCCTTGGTCTTGCGCTTCGCGACACTCCTTATCTAACTCATTGACGAGATAACTCACCCAATTCATCTGCATTCCTTCGACACACTTCCCTGCGAGGTCGACTATGAACCCTGTGAATTGCATAGGACGGTTCTTTCTAACATGTTTTCCCACTATAAGCTGACAACATAGGCGCACTACGCCATCCTGGATGGAGGCTACCTTGTAGCCTTGTTTTCCCTTCTCTACATCATCGTACGATTCCTTTATTCTCTATACTAGGGAGCGATCTAACATCTTCCTTGGGTAGAACTGGTGAGGGTTTGGTCCTTGCATGCTTAGTTAAGTAATGAGGTGGATCAGCATCGGATCCACAGTGATGCACATATCGAACCAGAGGTAAACTCCATGGTAGCATGATAGGATGAATTTAACGCAAGCGTTAACCTCCTGATGTCAACTAAAGCTTGGGATATTGATTACATTTAGGATCGTCGATCTCACGGTCTCCTTAATCCATGGCTGGGGAATTATCTTGGGCTTCTTCCCAATCATCTTCATCATGTACCTATGCGGTGCGAGCATCGCATACATAGTTCTTTCGGTCTCTGAGGTTAAAAGCATTGATCTTGAGAGCTGTGATCGGTCCCAACTATGTTCTGACTGCACGTATCTCTTTCAGGAGGTACGCAATGATGAGCATGTACAAAAAATCATGCAAGATGTTGTCACGACTAACCACGCCATCCAAAGGCGGGATGTAGTCGAGCAATACTGATGGGATCTGCTTCGCATTCACCAGATCGTCGCGGTGCTTGCTTCTTTTCTTAGTCATTGTTCAGCTAGACCGATGTGCAGTCGAGGGGGATTCTTGCAATCCTCCATTTGATGATGCATGAATTCCTGCATACATTACTTTCCCAACCATAAGTTCTATTAAGATCTCCTCCAGAGACTTCTCTACTGCACTACATTCACCCAACATGCACACTCGTGATCAAATAACTCGGGTAGGAGAACATATAGACAAAGAAATCAGACGGATGGCGAGGTCTAGACAACACTGTGTGGTATGTGATCAATTCTCTGTTATCTCAGATATCTCGGTTTGCAAAACGTGGTCCCGACGCAGTGTCTGATGGGTTAGATAAGCAACGTCATAACAGACTCTTCCAATGGGAAGGAATGCCCTAATCAATACGATTCCATCCGTTATGGCGCGGTCTCAACGGTCCAAGGGAAATATTTTCAGCAATAACTGTGTTTATAACCATTCCGGAGCGTCATTCCAATGGTCGGGATGCCTCCAACAGTCAGATAGCTTTGTCATGGCGAAGTGCAATTCTACACGGTTCTGCTATTCTGGCGAGGTTCAAGTTCTGTAAGCTTGTCTTCTGCAAAGCCTTTTCTAGAATTTCCTACAGTTTTTCCAACTTTGCTTTCTTCTTACTGAGCTTTCTTGCCTTCTTTCCTGTGATCCGAGTCTCTGTATTTCTCTTTCCATTCTCATTCTTATTTTCTCTTAGTGTAGTAACTTTTCATTGCTAAGGGTCTTTCAAAGGGTTCGAAGGTAACACTTCTTCTCTTACTATTTTCGAGGTAGATGCACTTCTTTCGTGCATGGACAGGTTCTTCATGCCTTCTTGTGTTCTTTCAACTTCAACAACTAACTCTCTTGCCTTTTGTTGCTTCGACTTGTCCTCTTTTTCTTGTATTAGTCGCTCTATTTTTCTAGCTATGAAGTCCCTTAATTCTTTCTTTTTTTGTTATGTGGCTTCCACCTCTACTTTTCTTCGTATGATATTTCTCAATCCATGTCTTTCTTAACAAAAGTGAAAAAGGAGTGTTCTTCTCAACAAACTTAATGACTTAAATTCTTCTTCGGTTGATGTTCCATGGGAAATCATAGGTATATTAGTAACTCTTCCACATAGGGTTATCATATTTCCTTTAAACAATCCTATCCTTCCCAATGAAGAAATTATAGCAGGCTTTCCCAAGATTTCCCAAGTGCTTTCTGGCATAATATTCACCTATGTTTCCTCATCCAAGACACAGTCTATGTCAAAGTCTCTTATTCTTGTTTCTATAGACTGCTTCTCTTTTAAGATCTCTAGTAAGTTGTTGTCTCTGTGATCATTCAACGTTTCTTTCAACTGTAATAACATAGCCTCTTAGTCTTTTTGTTTTTTTAACATATCCTTAGTTTCTTGACCTTCTTCATAGTTTTCTTGTCTCATGTTCATACTTTCAACTTTAACAATCATTCTAGGGTAATCAAAAACCTCATGATTAACAGATTTACAACAAATACAAGTAGGACCTATTCCAGGGCATTCCTTAGAAAGATGTCATGATCTTTTGCAGTTATAACACAATGTCAATCCTCTCTTTCTTTTAAACGATCTGCAACATTTTTTGTACTACACACTGGGATCACAGTGATGGACCTGCAACCTGCAAGAATTCTTTCTAGGTTCCTGCATCCACTTGTTAGTCCAAAAATTCTTTCTGTGCATAGGAATAACATATATTTCACTATCTCTATTAAATTTATTCAGATCAACTCTTTCTTATAGTTATGCCCTAGTTTTCAGACTAGGAGAAAAGCTATCAAACATACCTAGATTCATACTTTCAAAGAAAACATCTCCACTTATCTTACCTTTACCAAAGCACAAACCTTTAAGATCTTACCTCTTTTCTTCAGATCGTATTTCTTTCTTAGCACAAATCTTCACAAGATGATTATAATATTGCGCACTACAACAATAGATCTATGCACAGAGATTTCTATTTTCTTTAGTTCCCAGCAATCACAGTTTCAGGTCCCAACAATGGAACCATTTGTTTGGACAGGGGCATACCCAGGGTTCAAAGCTTCAACAATGCACCAACAAAACCCTAACTATTGACCCTTTCAGCAACACCTACGAAGCAGATGAAGTCTCACCTGAGGTAGATGAAGGGGGGTTGCAGGAATCAGGTGTCTACAACCTAGTTGGGACACATATCTGTGATCACAACACTTAACAGAGAACTTATCCAACAATATGTATTAAGTTATGATTCTTACTCACACCGCAGATTAACCCTAATTACATATCAGCATAAGATCTAACCCTTACAACCTCTTATCACATAGCATAAGCTTAGATCTAACATTCATTCACATCATAAAGCACTAAGCATTCATAGATCTATCTATCATACATCAAGAACAATGCACTAAGCAAATAGATACATAAATAACATGAACAACATAGGATATACGTGGTTCACCCCAGTGTGGGGCTACGTCCACCAAATATTCTTCTTCTTTATTAGTCTCCTTCAATCTTCTTACAGACATAGAGCCACAGATCTCACTCCACACTGAATATGTGATCTGTGCATAGCGCACTAGATCCACCTTCCTCAAAATCAGGTCACATCACAAATCCTTACATAGTCTGTGCACAAAGCCTCTTACAATCACTTGCACTTAGATCTGCAAGTCTTAACATACTCTAGTCATTCACTAAGCCCATGACCTCAAAAACTGACTTCTAGTTACGTCGCCTAGTGACTTATTTATACATTACAAAAAGGCCTAAGAATGGGTAAACCCATGGGCCGACATACCATACCCGTTACATAAACCCTAAAATCCCAAAAAGCCAACAAAATGGGTGGAATCCCGCGATATCCTCTTTTCCTGGGCGCTCCGTCTTCGACCAGCCTGTCGAAGTCCCAAAAATGGTCAAACGTGAACAACGTTTCCTCAAAACTTGGTCGAGGAAAAGCAATCTCTATCCCACCTAAATTGAGGGGAAACTCCCCCTACGACTCTCCCTCTAAGCCAACTCACTCTCTTTAATATCAAGCTCATTATGGGTCTGCATGTGATATCATCTATCATATTGAGTCTTTATCATTCCTTGTCAAATCATCATGACTAGGAAAAACACCACACCAGGGTCGTTCACCACAAGTACACCCTTGTGAGTGAATGTTAGCCTGATACTAACTAACACGTGGAAAGCAACTCACGCACCTCGAATCCGTATTATGCATTGTCATGATCAAGGAAAGACTATGGCTAGGCCCATTTACCACAAGTACACCTTTGTGATAAATGCATCCTATCTCCCTTGGTCTACAACCCAATCTAGGAGAAGTTCTTCCTGATATTGAAATATCAACACTCCCTCTTATCTAGGGAGGTCTCTTTCCATAGTAGTACACAACTATTGTCTAGTGGTACACAACCACTACTAGTAGCACACAACTATTGTCTAGTGACACAGATTCATTGATAGTGGTACACAACCACTATAGTAGTAAAAGGTCTATCACACATGGCACTCCCATGTGGAATTCTAGAGGCTACTCCCTCTAGAAACACTAGGTTCATCTGTCCATAGTGTGTGACACCAAAGTTAACTCCCTTGATGTGTCATCATGTGCTCTCCATAAGGGCCATGTCCTCATGTGCTCTCCACAAGGGAGGTTGGGATATAATACCAAACCAACTTATCCCTCTTGGATAAGTGTCCTCACACATCAACTCAACTCAGTCACAGAGGAGTATGATCTAGAGAATGTATGTCACACATGGCACTCCCATGTGGACTTCTAGAGGCTACTCCATCTAGAAAAACTAGGGTGAACTCCCCATAGTGTGTGACATCAAGGTCAACTCCCTTGATGCCTCCTCATGTGCTCTCCACAAGGGACATGCCCTCATGTGCTCTCCACAAGAGATGTTGGGATATAAGCCCAACCCCAATTATCCCTCTCAAATAATTTTCCTCACATATCAACTCAACTCAGTCACATAGGAGTACGATTTGGAGAATGTCTCACGAAGCTACAAACATCAACACTCCCTCTCAGTGAGCGAGGTATCATTTGCCACACCAAGTCTATCACGAAAGTAGTCGAACTTCGTCCTGGTAAGGGGTTTGGTAAGAACATCAACAACCTACTCATCTATAGGAAGGTACGTCACCAATACTGCCTTCCTATGCACCATGTCTTAGATGTAATGGTACTTGATCTCAATGTGTTTCGATTTGTCATGAAAAACTAAATTCTCTGAGAGCTTCACACAACTCTAGTTATCACAATGAATAATGGTGGAATCTAGCACATGTACAAATAAATATTCAAGGAGCTTGTGAAGCCACACTACTTCGCAAACTGCCACACTCAATGAAATGTACTATGCTTCTGTGCTGCTTAAAGCCACGAAAGTTTGTTTCCTGCTACACCAGAAAACCATGGCAGATCCAAAAGTGAAGCAACACCTGGAGGTTCTCTTCCTATCCACTAAGCTCCCTGCCCAATGATATTCATTATATCCCTGCAATCTCATGTAAATACTGGAAGTATATCTCAGACCATGTCCAATTGTGCCTTGCAGGTATCTCAACACATGCTTCGCAACAATCCGATGTGTCTATCTCGGCTAACTCATAAACTAGCTAAGTGCACTCACTACATAACAGATATCGGTTGTTGTGTTAATCATATACATAAATAATCTACTGATTTTTCTGTGCAGGGTCAGATCAATATCGTTGGAATCAAAAGAGTACACACTTAGTTTCTTCAGATTCGTCACCATTGGTGTAGTCATGGGCTTACAGTTCAATATCCCAAATTTCTTCAATATCTTAGTAGTGTACTTCCCCTGACTCGGGAATATCTCATCAGATCTCTGCCACACCTCTAGTCCCAAGAAGTAGTGCATCACACCAAGGTCCTTCATCTAAAACTCAAAGGCCAACGCATACTTGCATTAAAAAATAAGGCTCTTTGTACCGATGAGGAATAAATCATCAATGTAGAGGACCAAAATCAGGGACTTGCCATTAACAATCTTGTAGTACAGGTTGGGATCAGCAACACTTTTGTTGAAGCCAAAACTAATCATGTGTCCATAAATCCTTGCATACCACGCTTGAGGTGCATGCTTGAGTCCATACAGGGTCTTCTTCAACCTGCACACATGAGACTACTTCTCATGTATCATGAAACCATCTGGTGGCTTTATGTATACTTCTTCCTCAATCTCTCCATTGAGAAAGGTTGTCTTCACATCCATTTGATGTAGTCTCCAACACATGGATGTTGCAAGGGAAATAATCATCTGGATAGAAGTGTATCAAGAAACAGGAGAAAACGTCTCCTCATAATATATTTCCTCCACCTGAGAGAATCCTCTAGCAATAAATCTTTCTTTTTGTTTCTCGATGCTCCCATCAGTTATGTGTTTGATATTATAGATCCACTTGAAAGTCACTATAGACTTCCCCTAAGGTCTCATAAAAATATCCCACACATCATTCTTCACGATGGACTGATACTCCTCCATCATGGAATCTTTCCATATTGGCTGACTAGATGACTCCTCATAGCAGGAAGGCTTGGAATCAACGATGTGGCTCATAGTCGTGGCATAGCATGAATATCTCTGAGGTCTCTTTATCTCTTGGAAGGTAACATGAGGATTTGCATGTCCTTCTTCCTCCTACATAGTTTGACGAGCCCATGCAGGTCTCTTTTGACCTACTACAATATCTCTAAGAACATCAACTAGAGCTACATGATCAATGGGATCAATAGGCTCAATTGTCTCCCTATGAACTATTGGAAGGTGACGAGGAGAAGGCACCATCTCTTCCTCTCTCTCATTATCAATCTCCATGTGAGATCCTCTAGATCTCCTGAAGGATACCTCCTCCTCTATCTATGCTCCCTCTGACACTAAAGGTAGCTCTTCCTACTTCTATGGAGGTAACTCAACCTTTTCTCCCTCTGAATGTAGTACCGCCTCCCTCTCTGGGAGTGCCTCTACATACACTGGAATAGTTGCCATGTCTGCTTCCTCACCATCTCATGGCTAGACTCATGTATTAGGACTGCTACATCTTCTCCCTATGAGTCGCATAATTTGTTTTCATCATCTAATCAATCTATCACCATATTTGTGCTACATTTGGTATTGACTCGTTGTAACCATGATCACTGGAACTGTCTCTACTATATGGTATGATCCAGTCCTAGAGGTATACTGCTCCTAGATAATTCTTGTCTCTGAGCATTATGTCTGGTAATGTCTCTCCTTGACATCATGTTGTAAGGTATTTCCCTCCATGTATGCCTCTCTGCATGAGCCAACTAGCTTCCTCTTTCTAGGAGAACCCTGGTCCAAAATGGCTACTGCCACAGAAATGCACACACCACTCGAGACACCCATCCCATGAACTTTCCAAGGTCTGAGGTCGCCGCCAAATTATTCAATTCGAGTTGATTAATCCCCATAATTTTCTTCATATCAGAAGAGTAATCAGAAAATTCAAAGTTGGTTCCATTGATAGATTGCATCCATATCGTTGCTATAAAAAAACTCCATCGTTTGATGGCCACTAACTTAGAGCGGGCATCTTGTTGCTATCATCCAGGGCACAAAAATAGCTATGTAAGTGAAAATCAATACCTGCATTGTATTGTATCATGCTGAAGGTGTACAAAGATGGCACAATTTTTCTTCTAGAGAATCCTGAGAAGTTCGTCAAGGCTTCCCTACAAGGTGAAGGTGGGGTTGCGAGTAAAGATTTTGTTTGAATGATATGTTGGGTTGTGTGTTCGACTATACTTTCCCTCTTCCCACCTGTTATCACACTAAATTTCCTTGGGTCTTTTAGTTTGTTTTTTATCCTTTTTTAATCCTTAGATTTTAAATTTTTTAGAAGTTTCATCCCTTTAAAGTTTATGTTTGGTAGGACCCCTTAAATAATTAAAGTTTTGAGTCTTAGCTCTAGTTTGATCCTCAAATTGATTTTTGGTCCTAGAACCGTTTCAACTCATGACTTATTTTGGTCCCCTTCATGACTTGTCCGTAGGTTGATCCCTCCCATGATTAGACTGATCTGACACACCTTTCTCCTCACTAATGACCTCATAGGCATGCCTCATTGTCCTTGCTTACTTGTCCAATCATTTTTTGAGTTGGAGCGTTGCCCAATCATCAGGAAGTTTTGTAGCACCTTTCCCATTTATCATACTTCCACCTTGCGTCATGATTACCATGACTGATGTCATGTACCTTGTTTTTAGTGCCATAAGTTGGCTAAATATGCCTTCAAGATCTTTCATTTTTTATCCCTAGTAACGGTTTCTAAGTTGGCATTGAAAAGCATATGGAGGAGAAACCAGAGACCCCTATCCAAAAGAAGAAGGGAAAAGGCATTGAAAATCCTGTGGAAGAAAAACAAGAAGCCCCTATATAGAAAGAGAAAGGTAAAGGTACTAAAATATCTTTGGAGAGAAAAGATGAAATCTCTATGAAAGACTTTGAGGAGCCTGTGATAAGAAATGAAGAAACCCCTGTGCAGAGGAAGAAAGGTAAAATAAAACCCACCAAGAAACCTGATGAGGTGGACAAGACACTTCCCATGCAGGTGGAAGAGGAGACTGAGAAAAAACCTCTTGAGACTGTGCATAACATTTCTCCTCCTAACAGTCAGACCTTCAAGAGACTTATCAGGAAACTTAAATATGCAATAAAGGAGGTGGCTCAATTGAAAAAGGAATCCATTTCTGACAGAGCCAAGATGAAAAAGCTTATGTATGGCTACAGCCACACCCTTGACTTGGCTAGGTTTGCAACAAGAAGGGTCCATCCCCTTCATAGATAGCTAAAGAATCTTTACAGACGAAATAGAGGCTTTCAGTCTCAGAACAAGAAGCTAGAGGCAAAGTTGAAGCACTTTGAAGATGAGGTAGCCCAAATAATTTTGCAGGTGTTGGTGGAAGCTACCATTAAGGATGAAAAACCAGTAGCTCGGGAGAGCACAACTACACTGAAGAATCCTGTCAATGCTAAGAAGAAGAAGTTTGTTGTGTCAATTGAGGATCCTCTTTCTACCAAAAAGAGTGTGAGGTTAAGTGTCAAAATGAAAAAATAGTTGGTAAAAGGTAAGCCCCATTTTTTAAGATGGTTCCTTTTTGGGATGGTTAACTAAATTCAAATATTTCCTTTGCCATCTATATAGGTTTCTAAGTGTTAACTATCAGAGTTTTGGGTGTTTTCTAAGTGATAGCTTCCCTAGTGGTAAAGGGCACTACCTATTGTACAGTCAAGACACCTAATTAAAATGGTTTTGTCATCATGAAAGACCACCAATTGTTCTGCACATGTTCAAGATTGAAAGCATTGAATTTTGGGAAATGCTACCTAATCCTGCACAGAGATGCAACGTAAGTGGCGCTACCTAATATTTGGCAGAGAAAATAATTTCCATACAGGCACAACCTAGTGGCACTACCTAAATGCACTACCTAATATTTCACAGAGAACAGATTCTATACATATACGCAGCATAGTGGTGCTATGTGCAGCTGCTACCAAATATTTCATAGAGGGAAAAAGTTTGCAAGCATATGCAACATAGTGTTGCTACCTTTTCTCCTTGTAGTGCGCTACCCAGATTTGCTACCCAAGGAAGCTGCCAACAAACACCGGGGATCTAGGAGGACCAATCTAGCAACTTTTGGATAAATTGATGATGGAGAAGGTTGTAGAAACAATAGTTGGCATCATGAAGACAACCACATGCTTTGAAAGACACGTGGAAAACAAGGAGTTGCACAACAAAAGGGAATCAAATCAATTTGAAGTTCAGTTGGATCAGTCACCAACATTTTCTTGTTTTATAGCATAGGTGGTTAGATAAGTTGTTAGATCAAATAAATGTTTAGATTTTTTCAAGGGAAGGAGGCCAACCCATACCTCCAGTCTTTACCTCCCTTTTGTTAGAAAAATATAGATCAATTGCTTTAGTAGGTTCAGATGGTTGATCAAGGCTCCCTTAGACTATAATATTTTGATGACGTAACTGTGATCTAGTGATGTACTGGACTTAAGAAATTTTGACTAATAGAAATCGACTTCTCTTTCATCTTATTTTCTTCTGATGTTAAATGTTCATGCTTTGAATGATTCAAATGAATGATTGTGGTGATGTTATGATGGATGTTTGATCATTATGTTTATTTAGCTTCCTTGGTTTCTCAGTTCAAGAAGATCTTGTGTTAAGAAACTTTCCTCCTTAGGATTTTGTAGACCTGATGTTTACAATAGCCCCTACATTTCTCTTATTCAAGTCTTCCCTCTATTCATAATTACTCCCATACAACTGATTGAAGTTAGCCAAGACCTTGATTGCTGGTGCATGCTAGCCCTATTATCTGAGTTATAACATTATCATTTGAGTCCTTTTCCATTTGAATCTTTAAACACCATTACATTCACTTATACACCTGATGGGTATTGGGCTTGCCTTCCATGCAATCTGAAGGTGACTCCTAGTGCTAACATTCTTGGCATAGTTTTCAGGGAACCATTTGAAGACTTTTCCCTGGGATTAAACAACACAGTATGCTAGTTCTAAAGGTGCATTAGAACTCAGTATCTTCAAGATTACAGCTTGCACCTGGTGACTCCATTGTTTCATCTCTGGCACCTAAAGGTAGACATACGAGATTAAATCCACAACTACCTTTGGTTCCATCTGAGGCTGACCCAGAGAAAATAATCAAGAAGGGAAAATCTTCTCTGAGAGGTTTTTTTGTTGCTGCTACAAGTGTTTCTGGTCAGTTGCCCGATTCCACTCTTGATACTCCATCTATTTTATCAAGTAAGCTTTCTTTACCTTCTACTGAAGTATCTAAAAAACTAGATTTTGAAGAGTTTCATGTTGAATACTCTTCCTTTGAAACGGAATTAAAAGAAGAAAACATTGACATATTCTCTTCGCCTAATATTGAGAAGTGTTTTGGTCTTGATAGTTTTGAAGATTTCCCTACTTTAGGTTTTTCTACACCTCCTTCGGTTAAATCTTTTGCTGTGAAAGAAGTAGGAACTTCATATTATTTTTAGACCTTACCATCTTCTTCCAAGACTCAGTCTTATGTTGTTAAAACTGAAACCCCCCTTCATACTTCCCTCCTTCTCCTAATATGCGCACATTAAATCCTCCTTCTCCTAATATGTGCACATTAAATCCTCCTTCTCCTTCTTGTTCACCAAGAATCCAAAATCAAATGGCAGTTGTTAACCCTCCTGTAAATAGGATGGATGCCATAGTGGCTGCAAGATACGCTCCTCTAGTCTTACCCTAGCCAGTGAATGCTCTCCCGCCTAGAGATTATTTGAAATACATGCCCAAGTTTACTGGAGAAGAAGATATAACAGCTAAGGAACATCTTGTTTCTTTCTATAGCTATGCAGATAACTAAAATATTGAAAATGAGGATGTGTGGATGAGGGTTTTTGTCCAAATCCTTTTTGGTGAGGCTAGGAAGTGGATTATGGGTCTGGCCCCTAGATTCATTACTGGTATTGAAGCATTGGATGAATCCTTCTTGAGGCATTAGGGGGACAAAAAGGAATTTTTGTAATACATCACTGAATTTGGGTCCTTGAAAAGGAAAGAAGGAGAGTCTGTCTCTGACTTTTCTAAAATATTTAACAAATTGTATAACAAGATCCTTGATGAGATAAAATCCACTGAAACCTCTACAAAAATAACTTATGCTAGTGCATTTAACATTGAATTATGCCTCCTTTTGAGAGAAATAATTTCACCTTCCTTAGTTCATATGAAATATGTTGCCTTAGAGGTAGAATCCACAAATTTAGCATCAAATAAGCTCAGGGGAAAATCTGATAGGGATAGAAGAAAAAACAGAGGTGAAGCTTCAACTTATGATTCCTTTGTTGTCCATTCTCAAGTAGATGAGCTAACCAAATTAGTAAAATCTCTTTCCACTGAGATTGAGAAGATAAAATCAGAAGGAAGATGGACATATAGAAATGCTCAAAACACTGATAACAGAGGTAACTACAGGAGACCAAATAATGCTACTGAAATATTTCCCAAAGATCCCAGAAACAGATAAAGAGATGATCATAGGGTACAAGATCCTTTACAAAATAATTTGGTTGTTGATGAAGAAGAAGAGGAGGCAGAAGCTAATCCTAAGATTCACTGCTTATGTGACACATTCCCATCCCCATACTTGGCTCAATCTTCTTATGAACAATCTTTAATGGATATTCAAATCAATGAGTTAAGTAAGGGAGAGAAAGAAAAAGAAAATGCTAGTAGATATAATCTGAGATCTAAGAAGAATGAAGAAAAAACAGATGCCCCTAATCATCCTGCTCAAAAAGAAGATTCTGCCAAGGCTGTGATAGTGAGCAGTAAGGAAAAAGACTCTGAAATCCCACCAGTTCTACTCAGAAATCCTTCTCCTGAAACCAAAGAGATCTTGAAGCCTTTCCCTTCCTTCATTTTTGAGAATGAGATCCAGAAAATAAAGATCCCTGTACCTTTTTTGTAATTGATAAAAAATGAGTATTTTAAAAAATATTTATCGAAAATGTTACAGCCAGAATCATCTCCAAATGCCACTGACTCAATAAATCTGCAAGACGAAAAAATAGTAGTGATTTTAGGTCCTTTGATAGAAGACAGAGATGACTCATCCCCACATTTCTATACTTCACTGAATATACATGATAAAGTGTTACACAATTGTCTAATGGATTCAGGGGCATACCACAATCTTATGCCAAAATCTGTTATGGATGAACTTGGGTTAGAAATCACAAAGACTTATCATGACTTATATTCTTTTGACTCCAGAAAATTCAAGTGTATTGGAGTCATTAAGGATATGGTGGTGATGTTATTTCAGTTGCCCATGAAGAGTATACTTATGAATATCGTAGTTGTTGATGTTCCCCCCATGTTTGGCATGCTCTTATCAAGATCCTAGATAAGGAGACTTGGGGGAACCTTGCAGATGGATCTCTCTTATGCTACTATTCCTATGTTTGGGGGAGAGCATAGAAGACTTTACAGGGAAGCTCAATTGGCTTACATCATTAGTGATAAAGAAAATCCCACAAACCACCCTGTTTTTGCTTTTGATACAGATATGGGATCTAGTATTTTGCAGCTCACTGATGCTCCTGAAGCCCCTTTAGAAATCAGAAAACAGTCCATCAATTTTTTTGAGGAGCCTCTTCTAACCACTTCTATCTAGAAGATGTTTTTTTATGGAGCCTCTTCTAAGGAAGGTGTTGGTGTTGGGGTGGTCTTTGTCTCACCAACTCAAGAAACTATATCTTTGTCATATAAACTAGAATTTGAGACTACTAACAATGTGGCAGAGTATGAGGCTCTTGTCTTGGGATTAAGGGAAGCCAACGACATGGGGATAGAAGAGCTATCAGTATTTGGGGATGTTGAATTGATAGTCCATCAGATTAAAAATATTTATCAAACAAAGCACCCTAGACTTAGATCTTACAGAAATGAAGTGTGGGATTTGGAGGAAAGTTTTTTCTCTACTTTTAATATATCATTCATTCCTAGAGAAGAAAATACCATGGTTGATTCTTTTCCTATATCAGCAAGCAACTTCAGAATTCCTATACCACCAAAAATCAAGTATGATGTAGAAGTCAAATACAGGCCTTCTATACTGGACAATGAAAAATATTGGAAGGTGTTTGAATATGATTTAGAGCTTAAAAATTTTCTTGATACTGTTGATGAGTTTTATTCACTACACATTGATCAGGATCATGACTCAGAAATTACCCCTCATGCTGATGTTTTCCTCAATAAAATTTCTAATCATCATATTGTGCAGTTGCCTACCAATCATATACCAAAGGGATTGGTTCCTTTGGAAAGATTATTTGATGAGAATGATGTTGCATTGAAAGGAAAGGTATCCACTAATGATGCATATATAACTGAGTGAAATGTGGGCACTGAAAAGGATCTGAAATATGTCAAATTGTCAAGTAGTCTATCAGGCGAACAAAGGATATACTAAGTTGTTGAAGGAATTTGTTGATTTATTCACTTGGAATTATGAAGATCTCAGAACTTATGACACAAGCATAATAGAGCACAAGATCCCATTAAAAGAAAACACCAAACCCTTTAGGCAAAAGTTGAGGCAGATTAATCCTATGTTGCTTCCTGTCATGGAGAAAGAAGTTAAGAAGCTTTTAGATGCAAACATTATCATTCCTTTGAGGTATTCTAAATGGGTAGCCAATTTGGTCCCAGTAAGAAAAAAGAATGGAGAAATCAGTCTTTGTGTTGATTTTCGAAATTTGAACAGAAATTCAAAGAAGGACAATTACCCTTTACCCAAGATGGAGCACATATTACAGAAGGTGACAGGAGTAGCCAGGATGTCTATGGTTGATGGATTTTCTGGATACAATCAGGTATCTATTTTTCCAGAAGACAGGGAGAAGACGACCTTTACCACTCCTTAGGGGACATTTATGTACGCCAAGATGCCCTTTAGTTTGATGAACGCAGGGGCAACTTTTCAGCGAGCTATGGATATAGCATTTATTGGAGAAAAGGATAAGTTTTTTTTTATCTATTTAGATGACATAACAGTGTACTCTTAGTCTGATAAAGAACACTGTGATCACTTAAGAAAGGTTTTCTTGAAATGCAGAAAATTTGGCCTCTCCTTGAATCCGAAAAAATCATTGTTTGCCATGAAAGAAGGAAAATTATTGAGGCATATTGTGTCAACTGAAGGGTTAAGGATTGATTCTAGCAGGGCTTAGTCTATACGAACATTTCCACTTCCTATATCCAAAAAATAGGTACAATCGTTTCTAGGAAAAATCATTTTTTTGAGAAGATTTGTGTCAAATTTTGCTAAGTTGGTTTAGTATATCACAGCCATGCTGAGGAATGATAGTGAAATCAAATGGAATACTGAGTCTCGTGATTCTTTTGATCAAATAAATAAATCCTTGACTGAAGCCTCAGTTCTTGTCAGCCCCGACTACTCCAAGGACTTTCTTATTTTTTCTTTTGCCTCTTTTGATATAGTAGCGGCAGTCCTATTACAGAAGAATATTGAAGGCTTAGAGCATCCCATTGCCTTTTTCAATAGGGCATTGAAAGATGTTGAACTAAAATATGACACCATGGACAAACAAGCCTATGCATTGGTTAAATATCTTAAGTCCTTCAGATTTTATGTCTTGCATTCAAGATTTACTTCTTATGTCCCATCAGCTACTATAAAATAAATTCTTATTCAGCCTGATATACACGGAAAAAGAAGCAAGTGGATTGCTAAACTACTTGAATTTTATTTGGATATTAAGCCTACCAAATTGGTTAAAGGCCAGGGTTTAGCCGAGCTCTTAGCTGAATCAAATTGCTCAGCATTGGGAGTGAATTTCATCCTCTCATGTTCACAAAATCAGCAGGCCGAAATAACTAATAGAAGTTCTCAAATCATCTCTGCTTTGGAAAATTGCAGCTAGTACAAGGACATTATATTTTTTCTGCAAACTTTATAGCCTCCAAGTGGTATGGAAAAGAACAAGATGAGAGCCTGAAAATGAAAATCAATAAAGTATTGCCTTGTTGATAAATTGTTGTATTGGAAGAATCCATTAGGAGTGCTTTTGAGATGCTTAGACCCCCAAGAAGCCCAAAAGATCATGTCTGATTTCCACGACAGTTTATGTGGGGGGCATTATTATTGGAGAACCACGACATACAATATCCTCAGGGATGGGTACTTCTGGCCCAGTTTGTTCACTGATGTTTGTGCTAAGATCAGAGCCTGTGCTAAGTGTCAAAAGTTCTCTGGGAAGCAACAACTTAAGTCTTTGCCATTAAAGCCTGTAACAGCTTCATAACCTTTCCAGCAGTGGGGCCTAGATTTTATCGGGGAAATTCATCTTGCTTCTAGTGGCCAACATAGATGGATCTTGACTACTACAGATTACTTTACTAAATGGATTGAAGCTAGTTCAACAAGAAATGCTTCCCACAAAGTGATCATTGGTTTCCTTGAAGACATCATGGCAAGGTTTGGGTGTCCTGATAGAAATGTCATTGATAATGCTTCATCTTTCAAGGCTGAACCATTGATTCAATTTTTTCAACAATTTGGGATCACTTTGATTCATTCTACCCCTTACTATCCTCAGGGAAACGAGATTGCATAATCCTCAAACAAAAGCATTATAAAGATCATTAAAAATTTGTTAGAGGATAACAAAAAGGCATGGGATTCGAAACTCAAATTTTCTCTATGGGATGACAGAGTGACGGTAAAAAGGTCCTTGGGACTTTCCCCTTTCCAGCTGGTGTATGGAGTTGAGGAAATTTTTCCTTCTCAACTTGAATTACTTGTGGAAACATTCTTCCAAGATTATCAAGGGGAACCTGATCATATGATCAAAAGAATTCAACAGCTGGTTGAAGTGCAGCAGAATCAAGAGTAGCTTGTAGACAAAACATCTGACCATCAACTAAAGATCAAGCAATCTTTCGACAAAAAGGTGAACAAAGAGGATTTTCAATTGGGCGATCTGGTGCTCAAGTAGGATGCACTGAAACAAGATAAAGGCAAGCACAGTAAATTTGAAGCTTTAGGGATCGGTCCTTTCAAAATCTCTGAGGTATTCTCTAATAACACTTTCAAGTTGCAGAATATGGAGAATGAAGAGGTTTTTGGTGGCCCTGTCAATGGGCATTTCCTGAAAAAGTACTTTGCTTGAGCCTTGAGTGGCTCTTCTTGTCATTGTAAATATCAATTTCTTTTTATTTTTGTTTCAATAAATGACCCCATAGCCATAGGATAAGGCACTAAATCTACTTATTCTTGGCAACCCGTAGGGGGCATGCCATCCCCTGTGGAGCCAATGTTATCACACTAAATTGCCTTGGGTCTTTTAGTTTGTTTTTTATCCTTTTTTAAGCCTTAGATTTTAAATTTTTTAAAATTTTCATCCCTTTAAAGTTTATGTTTGGTAGGACCCCTTAAATGATTAAAATTTTGAGTCTTAGCTCTAGTTCGATCCTCAAATTGATTTCTGGTCGTAGAATTGTTTCAGCTCATGACTTATTTTGGTCCTCTTCAGACTTGTCCCTAGATCGATCCCTCCCATGATTAGACTGATCTGACGCACCTTTCTCCTCACTCATGACCTCATAGGCATGCCTCATCGTCCTTTCTTACCTGTCTGATCATTTTTTGATTTGGAGCGTTGCCCACTCATCAGGCAGTTCCATAGCACCTTTTTTGTTTATCATACTTCCACCTCGACTCATGATTTCCATGTCTGATGTCATGTCCCTTGTTTTTAGTGCCATAATTTGGTTAAATATTCCTTCAATATCTTTCATTTACAATCCCTGGTAACTATTTCTAAGTTTGAAAAAATCAACAGTGTTGCGCTGTGCAAATTCATAAGTTCTGATCACGTGACAACAAGGCAAGCAAATACGATGTTGAGAAAGATTTGAGGGATGAAGTTTTCGCAATTTTATCCTGAGATTGCATTGGAGATCTCAACAGGTGTCTACTCCACAGGTATCCCATGTTTCCTCCTCTACATATTAATTTTCACAAGAAATTTGCGCTCGATTTTTGGTTTGCCAAGTTTGCATAGTCGTAAGGGACTTGTCTTTGCATGATAGTCTTGTCATCTTTATTTTTCAGAACAGTGTCTTCATTTCCTTTGTCTAAGTCTGAATACTACTACCTGCCTTAGCCATTGAAATTGAAAGCCTATAAATATCTTATCCTCTGCGTATGCATTATGCTACCCAGAGGCGTTGCCTAAACCCTCTCTACCTTCATTGTTTCCTTTCATCTTGGAGTTAGGCATTTTTTACTCAATTGCAGAGAGCTAATTTCGGATTACCCCCTCACTATCTACACTCTCGAATACCTGTATAAGAATAAGGGTGTAATTCCCAAAGTCAAAGCTTGGCTTACTAATCACCAATCTGTTTAAAAAGGGGTCAACCTTGTACATTTGAAGCCTAATTTAAATATTTCCTAGTCATTACCATCCCTTAAGCCTTTTAAAATCCCTCTTTTTGAGCCATGGAGACTGCTCAATCGAGGAAGACACACAAAGGTGGCAAGGTGGTTAGAACAGAACCTATGGACATGCATATTTTTTATACAAAAACCATCGCAAGAGAGGTATTTCAAAGAATTGGGTGTCTCTCATTCTGCCAGAACATCCAGAGAGGCCATCCAGAGGTAGCAAGACAATTTTCATTACACTTTGATGGAAAGAAAACCAAGGTTGAGGATTTGGAATTTGAGGTGATTGAAGCCTCTATCTTAGCTGCAACAGGAATTCCCATTACAGGTGAAAAGTGGTTCAAAACCATGGTTTTGAATTCAGTCTATGCTAAAGATATCTTTACACTAGAATATCAAGCCAATTATTTGTCTAAAATTATGCCAAGGAATCAATTGATTGAACAGTTTGATAGAATATTAAAGATCATACAAATATATTTTACATGTCAGGGGAGATTTAACACATTGTACCAGTACCATGTAAGGCTAAACTGCTACATTTTACTGGTAAGGTTGAAATGAATATTCCCTATTACTTGTTAAGGAGTATAGGTAAGATGTTAGACAGGATACAAGCCAAATCTAAAGATGTTGATTCTAGCCTCTTCGATTTTGGATTGATCGGAATGCTAGTCTCTGAGGAATTGGGTAAGAAAGAGATTTCATGGGAGAATTTTGTTGTTACTTCTCATTTCAAGTTGGATCTAGCATCAACTCCTCAATCATAGAAGTAAAGTCCTTTTTCACCCACCAGTGCTACTAAAGTAGGGACTAGTAGGAAGAGAAAGAGAAGAGCCTCTGTTCAAGTTGCAGAGGTCAGTAAGCAGGTCACAGAAGTTGAAAAGGAAGTTTGTCCTTCTCCACACAGAGATTTTTCACCACCTCCTCCACCAGGGTTAGAAGAGGTGCCTTCTTCTACCAAAGCTACATCCAAGAGATGGAAGAAGCTTCTCTTTCCCTCTTCTCCTCCAGTGGTCAAAATCAAGGGTAAAAAACCTTTCACAAGGTCATCAATTCCTAAGGAGGTTTTCAAATAACAGTCTTTACTAGAAACCCCTATTCAAAAGAACAAGGGAAAAAGCATTGAAAATCCTATGGAGGAGAAACCAAAGACCCCTATCCAAAAGAAGAAGGGAAAAGGCATTGAAAATCCTGTGGAAGAAAAACAAGAAGCCTTTATACAGAAAGGGAAAGGTAAAGGTACTAAAATACCTTTGGAGAGAAAAGATGAAATATTTGTGAAAGACTTTGAAGAGATTGTGATAAGAAATGAAGAAACCCATGTGCAGAGGAACAAAGGTAAAAGAAAAGTCACCAATAAACCTGATGAGGTGGACAAGACACTTCCCATGCAGGTGGAAGAGGAGACTGAGAAAAAACCTCTTGAGATTGTGCATAACACTGCTCCTCCTGACAGTTATATCTTCAAGAGACTTATCATGCAAATTAAAGATGCAATAAAGGAGGTGGATCAATTGAAAAAGAAATCCATGTCTGACAGAGCTTATGGATGGCTAAAGTCACACCCTTGACTTGGACAGGTTTGTAGAAAGAAGGGCCCAACCCCTTCATAGACAGCTAAAGAATATTTACAAACAGAACAGAGGCTTTCATTCTCAGAACAGGAAGCTAGAGGCAGAGCTGAAGCACTTTTAAGATGAGGTAGCCCAAAGAAATTTGCAGGTGTTGGTTGAAGCTACCATTGAGGATGAAAAACCAGCAGCTCAGGAGAGCACAATGACACTGAAGAATCTTGTCAATGCTAAGAAGAAGAATTATGTTGTGTCAATTGAAGATCCTCTTTCTACCAGAAAGAGTGTGAGGTTAATTGTCAAAATGACAAAATAGTTGGTAAAAGGTAAGCCCCATTTTTTAGGATGGTTCCTTTTTGGGAGGGTTAACTAAATTCAAATATTTCCTATTCCATCTATACAGGCTTCTAAGCGTTAACTATCAGAGTTTTGGGTTTTTTCTAAGTGCTAGCTTCCCCAGTGTTAAAGGGAACTACCTATTGTACGGTCAAGGCACTTAATTAAAATGGTTGTGTCATTATGAAAGACCACCAATTGTTCTTCACATGTTCAATATTGAAGGCGTTGTGTTTTGGGCAATGCTACCTAAACCTGCACACCGATGCAGCTTAAGTGGCGCTACCTAATATTTGGCAGAGAACAGAATTTCCATACAGGCACAACATAGTGGCGCTACCTAACTGCTCTACCTAATATTGCACAGAGAGAATATTATGTACATATACGTAGCATAGTGGCACTACGTACAAGCGCTACCGAATATTTCACAGAGGGGAAAATTTTGCATGCATATGCAGCACAGTGGTGCTACCTACAAGCGCTACCTTTTCTCCTTGTAGTGCGCTACCCAGATTTGCTACCCAAGGAAGCTGCCAACAAACACCAGGGATCTAGGAGGACCAAGCTAGAAACTTTTGGATAAATTGATGATGGATAATGTTGTAGAAATAGAAGTTGGCATCATGAAGACAACCACATGATTTGAAAGACACATGGAAAATAAGGAGCTACGCAGCAAAAGGAAATCAAATCAATTTGAATTTTGGTTGGATTAGTCACCAACATTTTCCTGTTTATAAGCATAGGTGGTTAGATAATTTGTTAGATCAAATAAATGTTTAAAGTTTTTCAAGGGAAGGAGGCCAGCTCATACCTCCAGCCGTTACCTCCCTTTTTTATAAATAGATAGATCAATTGCTTTAGTAGGTTTGTATGGTTGAGCAAGGCTCCCTTAGACTGTAATATTTTGATGAAGTAACTATGATCTAGTGATTTACTAGACTTAAGACATTTTGACTAATAGAAATAAGCTTCTCTTTCAGCTTATTTTCTTTTGATGCTAAATGTTCATGCTTTGAATGATTCACATGAATGATTGTGGTGATGTTATGATGGATGTTTGATCATTATGTTATAATGATGTTTATTTAGCTTCCTTAGTTTCTCAGTTCAAGAAGATCTTGTGTTAAGAAAATTTCCTCCTTCGGATTTTGTAGACCTGATATTTACAATAGCCCCTACATTTCTCTTATTCAAGTCTTCCCTCTATTCATACTTACTCCCAAACTACTGATTTAATTTAGCCAAGACCTTGATTGTTGGTGCATTCTAGCCCTGTTATCTGAGTTAGAACATTATCATTTGAGTCCTTTTCCATTTGACCCTTTAAACACCCTTACATTCACTTATACACCTGATGTGTATTGGGCTTTCCTTCCATGCAATCTAAAGGTCACTCCTAGTGCTAACACCACCTCCAAAAAAAAATAGAAAAGCGCCCCCTCCAACTAATAGACGGATTTTGTGGGCGTAATTGTAGTCTCTCTGGCTTATAGATTGGCTCTGGAGCACCACCTCCCTGTTTCCTACGAAGACTACATCACGACACTCTAATGGGTGAGTTCCCATTCAGTGGATGGAGGAGACTTTGAAAATGACTCGTGGCTCCACTCACAAATAATATTTTCTCAGGTTTATCTATTGGGAGACAACGCAGGTGGAAACATCACACATCACGGGGTCGTGCAGTCTTTTGGTGTTGAAGCGTGGATTCCAATGAAACTAAGAGGGGGCATTTTTGCGCAGCATGCCTTCAGCACTGCGAAACTCACATGATTAGAGCGTGAGTGCCCACCCAATGCATTTCTCACTCTGCATCACAACGACACATGTTATCAAATCTTGCTCAAGGTAGGTAGTAACAAAGATCATCCATTCTACAACCCTTGAAACGATGGAGCACCCAAGCTAGAAGAGGTGACGTTTCCCCCATGGTTGTGTTGATGTTTTTTTTTCACCTTATAAGCCACTATATCTTTAGCTTCTTGTCTCACAACATTTCTTCACCTTCAACACTCATGCATTTCAAGACTCAGCCAACACCCATGGCTCTATCATGCAGTAATTCAAGCAACACACATTTTTTACACATCCACAACAGATCTGACAGAAAAACAATGTATTGCAAGACAACAATTTACTCACAACAAACAATGTATTTTCCTATTCTCATAGGTTTTCATTTCCATTCCATTTCCTTTTCATTTCCCTAGGCCCTCCTATGAGGGAGTCAAGTCGAGTCCAACTTTGATACCATGTTGATTTTTTTATATGAGATAATATGAGATGATATATATGATCGATATATTATTACAATGATGAGTGTTCCATATATAGAGAGCATATGGTGACCATCCATGAAAGGATGCATCCTTTGGATAATAAGTTGTTGGATTATTGAGACCGGGGGTAAATCGATAATAGCGTAATTATAATCCTTTTTCTTCAAATAATCCAAGTGTTATATCAATGTAGAATTATTATACAATAATGAGCAATACGAAATGAACAATCACACACATACATAGTACACCAGTGTTTTACGTGGAAACCCAAATCGAGAGAAAACCAGGGAATGTTTTTTCTTATATTTCTTGAAGAATTACATTCATGGGAAGCACCAACTTCCTTTGTTTTCCAGCTACAACTAGAAGGAGGCTCCAACCCCCTATTTTCTCAGGCTACAACTCTAGGGAAGCTCCAACTCCCCAATTCTCTGGCTACAACTAGAAGGAGGCTACAACCCCCTATGTTCTCCGGCTACAACCGAAAGGTGGCTACAACCACCTGTCCTTGCCATGTCCAACCGCCCTGAAGTAGAAGTAGAATGATGGAACCACTGTCATGCTATCACTGTGAGATATACCACTGTAAACCTGTACCAATAAAACTGAACCATGCATCAACTTGTACCAATAAGCCTGAACCATGCATCAACCTGTACCTCAACCTATAATAAACCTGTACCACAAACAAGTGCATCAACCATGCACCAACCTCTACCAAACAATCTGTAATCAGCCTATACCATAAAAAAGTGCAACCAACCATGTACCAAGTATGTACCAATCATGTGTCAACAACTCATCAACTATGACTCATCAATATGTACCAACATCATCAACTATACACCTCATGTATGTGCCAACTCATCAACT
>JZKD02S1864918.1:46900-60935 GCA_000966675.3 Picea glauca | reverse complement strand
AATCTACCAATGAAGATGATGATGAATCTACCAATGAAGATGATGATGAATACACATCAAAGAAGGAATTGTTCTGAGCCATCCGGCTTAGAGACTCCCAAGTAATATGAATATTCTACAGGGGGATTCTATGTGATAGTTGTGACAGACCAAAGAACCATCCTTCGAGCATCTTGCAGAGTTTGAGAAGACATATTCAAAGCAATCAGTTAGCAGAAGTACAGTTTGATAGTATAATGATAAATGGGTTAGCATTATGGACAGTTGCGCAAGTAGAGTCTTGGAAAGTATGGACAGATATGGATTTGTAAGAAGACTTAGCAGGTTTTAATAGATATATGATAGTGGACGAGAGCATGGATTCATAGATTGGTTCAAAGAGTGGTTCAAAGACAAAGGAACATTATCGTAATGGATGATAATTACATAGGAAATGACTCAAACAATACTAACGGATTACAAATTGACAGATATTTTTGGAAATAGGTAGTGCATACATCAGTTCACATTCAAAACAGAGTAATGCTTAGAAACAACACTGATAAAACTCACTGAAAAGCTATAAACAAATCTAAAATATACTTACAGTTTACTAACTAATATTTATAAAATAGTAGTTCTACTTATTATATGTACAATATATCGATATGATTATATCTCTAATATATGTATAATATTTACAGAATGCAAATTTTGATCTAAACCTGCGAAAATCAAATATGGATTGATTTATGACATCGAAACTATCATTCAATCTTTTTGATTTTTTATAAATTTTATAAACAAGAAATGAAATAGCAACTGTCTAATTGAGAAACAAAGATAACAAACAATACAATGTATTTAGACTACAGGAAATTCCTATATTAATTAAACTGATGAAATAAAAAGAGGGGACTAACCTGTAATCGCATCTCCCATTTGTCCTACATACAGTATCCAATTTTCGTTGTTTGATGAGGTAAACTACATCAAATCTTACAAATGCTTCTCGTAAACATGAAGCAGCAGTGATTAAATGCTAATGAAATAACATATAAGAGAAGTAGTGACAGTAATTCTATGATTTCACAAATGGTCACACTGAGATAAATCCGGCTATGAAAATTTGTATATAAATGTTCAATGAACAAAGAAGATTAATCTTCTAATCTCAAATTTGAATAGAGTAATTACTGTATGTAATATAAGGGACATAAAACATAGACATCATATAAATTCCATCACATCAATCTGTAATAAACCATGATATCTAAAGTAGTCACAATTTAATTACAAATCAAAATGACCAAAACTTGAATAAAAATATGATATATCGAAGCTAAAGTTGTACAAATATCAACTTCCATTCAAGTCTGTCAATCATAAATCCATAGTTTCTGCTCCCATGAAGCAATGGTCTTTAGTTTACAAAACAATACATTTATATAGGTTACAGGATCAAAACGTTTCCTGTGGATATCATCTAATTTGTTCCAAAAATTGTGGGGGATGCAACCTCCCAGATTCTACTTGATATCAAAACTAACAGCCTATTCTAAAACAACATAAAAAAATAGCATGTTGAGAGATGCCACCAGTGGCTCAAATCTCCATTAGAAATCGTAGGTTCCTGTAAACACAAAAAAATAAAATATTTCAGATGCATTTTTGGTTATAAAAACAAGAAATTCGAATTCTAGTAACTAGCTACAGAATCTCACGATTCTGTAGCTAGTTATAATTATAACTAGAATCGTATTTTATTGAATCAATCAAAACAAACTAGAGGTAATATGTGGAAACAAATCATGTATCCTAATTAAAAAAAGACAAAATCATCCTAAACTTATTTTTAAACATTCATACCTCAGATTAAGGGATTCGACTTAATCGAGCAATCTTTGAATTCACAATGGCATTCGTTGCTTCCACGTTCTTAAAAACAACAGCACCTGTCATTTTTTGTCGTTTATCTTTGGTTTGGGCTATGGATTGTAGTCTGCCATTCTCTTTCGTTAGCAAATTCACCTGGTCTTCCAAGGATTTGATCTGAGACTGAAGTAAAGGCATGTCTCTGTAATACCTATCGATCCATGATTAGCATTTGCTACATTGTGGCTGAATAGACTGTGTATTAGCAGTGATAGTATTAATAGTAGGGGAATTTTCCATTTGAACCGTAGGTTCACTACTGAGTTTGATTCCAGGGAAATTAGGATTGTCTTTTAGACACGGTGGAAGGTTTGTAACATAGTCACAGGGTTTACCAGAGCAAAGTCCATACGAATATGGATATTCTTCAGTTAAAAATCTTTCAATCTCCGAATCAGAATATTCGCTTAACATAATTGCATTTTGGTCTGCATAGGGCTTAGGTTTATTTTGGGCACATCGTGAAACCCAACGAGCGGCTTTTTTACTTTTATAATTGATATCAACATTGCCTTTACACTTTTTCTTTGTGGAATTTTTAACAGACTTAACACCACCTTTGGGATACAAATCTGGTAGAGTGTTGGGTTGGGTAGTGTCCAGATAGGTCAAGGGTTCCACATTAGAAATAGGATCACAGGGCAAGAGCGAAGGAGGAGAGATGGCAGGCTCGATGAGGGTTTCTGTGATGACAGACTTGTCAACCTGTCCTATTTCACTGCTAGCAAAACCATTTCTTAACAAGAAGGCATCCCAAAAATCACCATTTAATTTCAACTGATGAACAATAATAATCTTGATCAAACAATGGTGGAACAGGCTAGAATCAGATTTCTGCCTTTTAAAATGCTTTTCCATTTTGTATAGAGTTCGAAGAAGAAAATAGGGCATGTTTAGGGGAAAATCGATAAAACTCATGAGCAACCGCAAGTGATATAATAAAACCAAACCATATCTCCCCTCACAGGTAACGAACTGTTTGAAAATAGCTAACAGATTGTGCCATCTAGGTTTTAGAGATGAAACGAGCATACCTCAGTCGCAGCTGGTAATCTTCCTTGAGGTGAACAACAATGACCAGGGAACCTCTTCAACCTTTGAGTTTTTAAACCACTTTTGTCCCACCACTGGAAGACCGGTGGCTTGGATAATAAAATATTTGTTTAACTCAAGCTGGATGTCTCCTATTTTAGCTCTGCAACCATTGAACATTAACGCAAATTCTTGAGCGACTATTAAATTAAAACCCTCGAACTTTTCAACAAAGACACACCAGCCATTCCTTTCTAAGTCTTCTCGGGCATTATCAAACGATAACAATGTATGGACACCGTTAGGCTCAATTCTCACTATAGGAGCCATAGCTAATAGCAAGGAACCAACATGAGATTCGATGGTAGGGTTTGACAGAACAAGCACAGAGCCATTGCCCCGAGCTTCCCCAACGAAATGCAAAGACAGCTCAAAATGGTAGGCGGGAGTGTTAATTTCTATGTGTGTGATAAAAGTCGTGTAGATCGAGGCCATGCAAAAACATAACACCACGTTGTACTTGGAATGACACCTCAGCATAATGGTACACACAAAGATCATAACTATTGAAAACAATCGTATGCATATCCACGAATTGATCACAAAATCAATATGTCAAATAAATAATTGAATCAAAGATTTTATAAATCAAAACCCCATTAACATTAGTCGAATGCTAAATGGGTGGTGGTTTAATACACATGTAACCAAGGTGTGTTCAAGACCAAGGGGTTATAACCATGAAAACAACCATGTTCATGACAAAATAAGACAAATCGACGATAAACCATATGAACATTAACCCTTTGATGAAATCAAACATAAATTCTAGGTGTGAGTATGAAAACTAAATCGAGAAGCAGGTACGTAGAAAGCAACGAGTAACAAGCGTTGTTTAATGAAAAAGATTGTGACAAGAGACAAGAATTTAAAAACCCTGTGTAGGCAGCTTGTAAAAATAGAGATTAATATGGCTGCCAACAATGGCGACACACTGGTAGAAGCAGTTATCTCTGCCAAACGAATGAGTCCAGATTAGGATAATTAGAAAATACTTCAAATCGAAAACAACTAAGAAACTGTTTGAACATCATTGTCAATTATAAAACATTCCAGTTCCAAATTTATTGTTATTTTAAAAGACGAAAACTGATGACAATCTCGGCAAAAGAGAGTCACGATGTTAAGGTTAAAATCTTCAGTATTGTTGACAGAGCCGCTGCTTCCAGCAGGCATCCATAGCCTCGACATGGATGCCATTTAACCCACTCTGATATCTGTATCCTGCCAAGAAGTTCGATATCAAAATGAAGGACATTTAAGATCAAAAGATTCAAATTCTGAGAATTTTCATATACCTGGCATTGCTTCGCTGCCAGCGGACCTATTCGATACCCCAGCGAAGTTATCTTGGCGTCATGCATGCATTTACCCATTGCCAGCAGACCTGTTCAGTATCCCGGCGGGTTTACAAGCACTTCCCACAGCTCTCTGAAGATTTATTTAGTTTTAAAGATATTTAATAGAGTGGGGTGACGCTGAAAATCCAAATTTTGGACATATTTTAATAATTACAGACCTTGAATAAATTTTTTAACTACCCTTCATTAAGATCTAGAAATACTTTGTTAATAAACCGACTTTCGATGGCGGGGAGACATCTCTGAGTTGTTCTTTTAAGGAACAAGGACAGCGTAATAAGAAATTTTAATGGATGATCGTGAATATCTTCAGTTACAGATTGAAATCAAGAAACGTTTTTCAAACAACAATCTTTCTTTAACATGGCTGCGAACTTCAGAAAAATATCATGATTGATGTTTTAACAATCTTCAGTAGTTATTTCAGAGGGGAAATTTTTCTGTTCTCTTTTTCTGAAATGGTTCATGGTGCAAGTATGTGTGTCTGAAAATAAAAACTAATAAGCATAAGGGAAGAATCAAAGCAAAACAGCAAAGAAAAACAAAAAGCAAGCAAAACAAAAATATTTACACAGTGTACATGGGAGTGTCATCAGGTGAAATACCTTTTTCGAGCTTGGACATTTACCGGATAGGTGTCTGGCTGTCCCTCTAGATTCTGTAATCGGAAGGAGCTGGGACCCAATTTATCAACAATCAATAATGGTCCTAGCCACAAGTTCTGAAACTTTGTATGCTCTCCTTTTCCCTCATGCGGTTTGTCCCATTTTAGGACAAGGTCACCTACCTCAAAATTTCTGTCAGAGGAAGAATTGCAATCAAACCAACTTTTAACAACGAGTTGATGTTGATCCAATTTTCATTTCTCTTCAGCCCTCACTTCTTCTAATTTTAACAAAGCATTAATTCGATTCTCCAAAGGGGGACATTCTTCTTATTGTATTTTCTACGATAGCTGCAAAGAGGGAAGGAGAATATGTGGTGGCAGAATTGCCTCTCTTCCGTAAACGAGAAAGAAAGGTGAGTTACCCACAACAGTTTTTGGAGTCACTATATCAACCTAGATTGCGTTTAACAGTGCATTATGCCAATTTTTATCGTTTTTAGAGACCGTTCTCTTGATAATTTTGATCAGATTTTTATTAGTTGATTCTGCCAATCCATTGCCTTGAGGGTAATAGCTGGCAAAATATTTCAGTTTAATTCATTTTTCTAGAGCGAAATCACTCATCTCAAGAGACGAAAAATAGGAAGTGTTATCAAATACCAGACAGTCAGGGATACCAAAACGAGTAATAATATTTGAATTCAAAAAAACTATTACGTGACTAGTATTTATAGCTTTTAATGGGGCAGCTTCGGACCACCTGGTGAAGTAATCCGTGGTTGTTATGATAAACTTATGTTGTTGTGAGGATGGCGGATTAATTGGACCTATAATATATAGACCCCACTGTTGAAAAGGGGAGTCTACTAAAACAGGTTGCAGAGGGAAGGCTGGTTTCTGTATCTGTCTGGATGCTTTTTGAAAAATTACACACTTGCGACACAAAGCATGAGCATATTTAAAAAGTGTGGGCCAGTAGTAACCTTCTCTTAATACTTTATGGGCAGTGGTATCTCCACCAAAATTCCCACCAGCTTCTCCTGCGTGCAATTCCAATAAGACCTTTTCTGCTTCATCTTTCTCAAGACAACGCATCAGTACTCCATCAAAATTTTGACGAAACAGAATACCATTAATTAGTTGAAAGGAAGAATATTTTAATCTTAGCGCTCTTCTTTTTGTGGGATCCAGGTGACGGGGAGCTGACCTATGTTCAAGACAAAATTTTATATCATCATACCAGGGACTAACAGGGTTTTGTGCACAGCAGATTAAATTTTGGTAGTCTTGTCCTGGATTCGACATATCATTTCCTCTTGTTGGTCGGCAGCTGAGTCAGTGACTAACTTGCATAACCCTTGACCTCTCACTATTTGTGCTGGGGTGATTTCTATGTCATACTCTTGCAAGGATGTGACCCAGTTTGCTCTTTTTTCGCCTAGTTCTTTATGTACTAACAGATTTCTGACAACTGGTTAAGGGACAATGATTTTCGTCCTAGATTTCAAAAGATAAGATCGGAAGTGCTTTACTTCTTTAAAAAAAACATAGGCTTGTTGATCTACTACTGGGTAATTAAGTTTTTCCCCTTTGAAGGATGATCTCATAAAGGCAATTGGGACTTCATTGTTTTCAGAGTTCTTTTGAGTTAGGACAGCGGCGTAAGAGCGGTCAGAAGAGAATGTGTAGAGAGTAAAGTCTTGCAAAAAGTCGGGGCTCATTAAAGAAGGAGCATCTGTTATGGCCTTTTTTATTGAATTAAAAGCCTAGTTTTCTAAAGGTCCCCAATGGTATTGTATGTTCTTTTTTATTAGGTTTTGTAATGGTCTCACCATTTCTGAAAAGCTAGGAACGAATCTCCTGACAAAGTTTATCTGACCTAAGAAAGATTGCATAGACTTTTTTGACGAGGGAGGAGGGAGTTTCGAAATGACTTGAGTTCTTTCAGGGTCGATAATCATCCCTTCGCTTGATACGATAAATCCTAAGAGATTACCTTGTTCTACTGCGAAGATAGATTTTTTAGAATTCAAAGAAATGTTGTACTTACGACATCGTTGTAGAACAGATCTTAAATGAGCTAGATGATCGACTTTGTTTTTCGAGAAGACAGTAACGTCATCCAGGTAAACTATGATAGATTGATTAATTAAGCCTCGGAAAGCAATGTCCATCACTCTCTAGAAACTGGCACCAACATTTATGAGTCCAAAGGGCATCTTCCTATAAGCGTAGGTGCCCCATGGAGTGCAGAAGGTAGTTTTTAGTTGATCTGGAGGGGACATCAGGACTTGGTTATACCCTGAAAAACCATCCAATAAGGATAATCTTTCAGAACCAGATACCTATTGAAGGATCTATTCCATGGGTGGGATAGGGTAGTTGTCTTTATCAGATGCTCAATTAAGATTTCGGAAATCGACACATAGTCGGATTTCACCACTCTTCTTCCGGACAGGGATAATATTAGAGACCCATTGTGTGTGCCTAACTGGGAAGATTATCTTAGCATTCAGGAGTTTATTTAATTCCTTCTTGACAGTTGGTTCGAGTTTTGGATGAATTTTCCTTAACTTTTGTTGAAAAGGTAAGGTTTGGGGTTTCATAGGAATAACGCGTTGTATGATGTTAGTATCAAAGTTTTTTAGGTCGTCGTACATCCAAGCAAAGCATCTTTGAATTCCTTAAACAATTTAATAAACGTTGCTTTCTCTTGTTCAGAACATCCTACCCCTAAATTAATGCAATGTGGATTGTCTTTAGTTCCCAAGTTTACTTTTTCATGCGTTAAAGAGGAACTATTTTTTTTACAGTTCACTGATTTTTTGAACTTGTCATGAAGATCATAAAATGTTTCTAATCTAACTACAGATTTCAGGATAGAAATTACCATGTCTGATGAAGATTCAGGAGATCTTAGATCTAGTATTACCGTGAAGTCACGAAGATTTTCGTCATGAGTACCTTCGTCGATTACTGCACCTTGGAAAGTTTCTTCTATATGCAAGAAACTTATAATCTATTGATTGTCATCGAAGACTCTCCAATTCGTGATGTTGTCGGGGATGGATGGTCTGAACAACAGTTCGACGAAGAATGCATTCGGAGATAAGCCTTCTGTAGGAAAAAATTTTGAAGCTACATTAGCTAACAAGTCGGCTTCCGAATTATTCAATCTAGGAATAGAATTTATGTTAAATGCAGCAAACTTATTCATCAAATTCCATACCTCAGATTGGTAGCTTTTAAGGTGCGCAGATAAACAGTGGATAGAATTTTTTACCTGTCTAACCACAATTTCTGAATCGCCAAAGATAGTCAAATTTTGAACATTCATATCTAATGTTTTCTTGAGGCCTTGCAATAAAGCCTCATATTCTGTTGTGTTGATTGTACATTCAAACTCTAACCTGCATGCAATCAGGGTTGTGTTACCTGCTGGATTAATAATCACGCAGCCTGCACCAGCTCCTTCCTTGGATTTTGACCCGTCAAAGTAAAGAGACCATATTTGATTTTTGTCGGGTGCATGTGACCATTGGGTAGAAGCTGTCGGTTGCGTATATGTTAAGATTTTAGACTCTTGTTCTGGATTAGTGATAGCGGAAGTTTCGGCCATGAAATTGAGGAAAAAAGTATCCATCCCTTGTATTTCGGGTGAATCGGCAGAAGGTGTAAATGGCTCATTGGGATCATTTAAATCTGTCATTGTGAACTTTAGGTAACATTCACGATTTACTTTGATTCTGTTGGGCTTTCCATTCTTAGGTATCCATAAGTGAGACCAATCCATCGCAAAATAGTCGTGTAGTTGTTCTAACCAGTATCTGCTTAAAAAAAAACCATAAACTTCTGGGATATCTACGACAATAATATCAATCACTTGATGAACTTTAAGGTTAGATGACAATCTTATAAGCACATTTCTCAATTCACCTATAACTTTAACACTAGTTCGATCAAGCTGGATGATCTTCAAGGTGGATGGTTGAACTTCAGCATTAATCTTCTGACACACAGACCATGGAAATACATTAGATGATGCTCCTAAATCTACCATACAGTTGTGCATGTTCCTATTGAAGATTTCAAAAGTTAACAAAAATGGAGGGACATTTCTGCGAGTACTAATGGTGGAAGCTTGTTGTTTTTTACTCGCAGCCTCTAAAACTAATTTATCTACATTTGTTACATTATTTACAGGAAGGTCTCTCTTCTCGTGAGAATCAGAAGTAGTCTTGGCGGAGGCCTTCTGAGGAGCTTTGGGGTTGTTCTGAAAACCTTTGTTACTGCTTGGATTGCCATTTTTGTTGTTCTTTGCAATATTCTGTAGCATTTTTTGTATAAGAAAAGGGAATTTTAATATATCATAAATGGAAATATTAGCCCTTAACTTCTTTAGATCTTCAACCAAATCATAATCTAAGCTTGGGTTTACATAATTTTGTTTAGTCTCAGTTGATTTAGACTATTTTGGGGGCAAAGTCGTAGTGATTTCAAAAGAAGGCTTGTTTGTTGTCTTACTCCTAGTATTGTAAGGATGTACTGTTTCGAAATTATCTTGAAAAATACTATCTGAGAAATGTCCAAAAATGTTTGGAGAGGATTCATCTTCTTCTACTCTCTCTTGTTCGGCTACTACCTCAGGGATCTCAAGAGGCATCAAGTTATCTTGTGCTTCTAGAGTCATTTCAATAGTGAATTGTAGGCTTTCTAGATTTAGGCCTTCAGTATTTGAATTACGTCAGTTGGTGGGAAAAGGCTTCCTAAATGAGGGTTTGTAAGGCCCTTTGCTCGAAGAAGATTCTTTGGCCGTCCTTTTCAAATCTATAACTTGATTGGACAGTTTTTGAACGACTTTCTGTAAGTTTTCCAAATCTGAGCTTTCAGGTTGTGCTTTGTTTTGGGAAGGTCTAGGGAGGATTTCGATTTTCTTTTTGGAAAATGAACTAGTCTCTATTTCGTTGCTAGTAGTGTCTTTTAAGATGAGGATGTCTTTCTCGATCTGACTGGCCTCTTCGAAGGCTTCTAACAACATGTATTTCTTAGATCTCTTTACCCAAATGGCTATGCTTTGATGTAAGGATTTCGTATAATATGCTATGATAAGATTCTTGGTAGGCATCGAATCCGTAGGGATTCGGTTCTTTAGTGTTAAGAAACTTTGATTAAATTCTTTGATCTTCTCTTTGGGGTTCATTCTTAAACTAGAAAGTTCCATGACTAGAAATTCTGGGGACTTGTCATCTCCAAACTTCTCAAGAAAACATGATTCAAACTTCTCCCATGACACAATGGTATGGGGTTGTTGGGAAAAGTACCAGGTAGAGGCATTGCCCTCAAAGGTGTAGGGAAATAATCTACAGACTACGTCTTTGTGATCGACACTAAAAAGTCTAATGGCTAACATAAACTTTTTGATGTGATCTTCAGCGATCTATTTAGAGTCTGGGTCAAATTTAGGGAGCCACTTCTCTGGGTGTTTGGGTAAGGGATGTTGAGGCCCAGGTATGGCCATTGCATCTTGGTCAAGCCAGGGTCTGGCGGGATTGTTCTAGTTGGCCATAGGTGTGGGTGGTGTCGAAGGCTAGGATGAGGAACTGCCTTTGTCAGAGGTCTCTTCTCCAAAAGAAGAAGGAGATGAAGGAGGTGGTGATGGTGGTATACCAGATCCTCCTACTGCAGGAGTGAGGATTGGATCTGTAGGGTTTAAAGTAAGGTCAGTGCCTCCAAGTTGTTCTCTCATATCAGAGAATTCTAATGGTTGGTCCAAAGGTCGGTTTGGTTGTCTTAAACAGGTGAAGGCACTTTGTGTTCTTATGAGAGATTGACGAACAATCTCTTGTATGTCACTACCCGTAGGATTTGGGGTTACTGGTTCAACTGTGATCCAAAGCTCGTCATTTGATGTGGTTGTTTTTTGAGGGACAATGTTTTCATTTGAATGACTTCTAGTCACTATAGGTGAGCAGGTAGGTGGTGGAGGAGTATTATGACCACCTCGTGCCATTAATAATTTTCAGGCCCTCCTTCTAGCGTCATTTGTTGGCGGGCGAAATTGACCGCTCGCCAACTGGAGGAGTGAATCCGGTCCAGGGTTGTCTACTTAACCCAATTCGTTTGGATTAATCCACTCCGACGGGTTTAACAGCTCCATTGGCCGATCTAAGTCCTAAGAAAGTGAAAAAACAAAACTAAAGAAACTAACTTAATGAAAAATAAAAACACTCGCTGAAAAACTATATACAAATCTAAAATATACTTACAGTTTACTAACTAATTTATAAAATAGTAGTTCTACTTATTATATGTACAATATATCGATATGATTATATCTCTAATATATGTATAATATTTACAGAATGAAAATTTTGATCTAAACCTACGAAAATCAAATATGGATTGATTTATGACAGCGAAACTATCATTCAGTCTTTTTGATTTTTTATAAATTTTATAAACAAGAAATGAAATAGCAACTGTCTAATTGAGAAACAAAGATAACAAAAAATACAATGTATTTAGACTACAGGAAATTCCTATATTAATTAAACTGATGAAATAAAAAGAGGGGACTAACCTGTAATCGCATCTCCCATTTGTCCTACATATAGTATCCAATTTCCGTTGTTTGATGAGGTAAATCGCATCAAATCTTACAAACGCTTCTTGTAAATGTGAAGAAGAAGTGATTCAAAGCTAATGACAGAACATATAAGAGAAGTAGTGACAGCGTAATTTACCTTCTAATCTCAAATTTACCTTCTAATATAAGAGAAGTAGTGACAGAACATATAAGATTAATCTTCTAATCTCAAATTTGAACAGAGTAATTATTGTATGTAATATAAGGGACATAAAACACGGACATCATATAAATTCCATCACATCAATCTGTAATAAACCATGATATCTAAAGTAGTCACAATTTAATTACAAATCAAAATGACCAAAACTTGAATAAAAATACGATATATCGAAACTAAAGTTGTACCAATATCAACTTCCATTCAAGTCTGTTAATCATAAATCCATAGTTTGTGCTCCCAAGAAGCGATGGTCTTTAGTTTACAAAATAATACATTTATATAGGTTACAGGATCAAAACGTTTCCTGTGGATATCATCTAATTTGTTCCAAAAATTTTGGGGGATGCAACCTCCCAGATTCTACTTGATATCAAAACTAACAGCCTATTCTAAAACAACATAAAAAAATAGCATGCTGAGAGATGCCACCAGTGGCTCAAATCTCCATTAGAAATCGTAGGTTCCTGTAAACACAAAAAAATAAAAGATTTCAGATGCATTTTTGGTTATAAAAACAAGAAATTCGAATTCTAGTAACTAGCTACAGAATCTCACGATTCTGTAGCTAGTTATAATTATAACTAGAATCGTATTTTATTGAATCAATCAAAATAGACTAGACGTAATATGTGGAAACAAATCATGTATCCTAATTAAAAAAATACAAAATCGTCCTAAACTTATTTTTAAACATTTATACCTCAGATTAAGGGATTCGACTTAATCAAGCAATCTTTTAATCCCATCTAGGTTTTAGAGCTGAAATGGGCATACCTCGGTCGCAGCTAGTAATCTTCCTTGAGGTGAACAACAATGACCAGGGAACCTCTTCAACCTTTGAGTTTTTAAACCACTTTTGTCCCACCACTGGCAGGCCGGTGGATTGGCTAATAAAATATTCGTTTAAATCAAGTTGGACGTCTCCTATTTTAGCTTTGCAACCATCGAACGTTAACGCAAATTCTTGAGAGACTGTTAAATTAAAACCCTCGAACTTTTCAACAAAGACACGCCATCCATTCCTTTCTAAGTCTTCTCGAGCATTATCAAACGATAACAATGTCTGGACACTGTTAGGCTCAATTCTCACTACAGGAGCCATAGATAACAGCAAGGAACCGACATGGGATTCGATGGTAGGGTTTGACAGAACAAGCGCAGAGCCATTGCCCCGAGCTTCCCCAATGAAATGCAAAGACAACTCAAAATGGTAGGCGGGAGTGTTAATTGCTATGCATGTGAGAAAAGTCATGTAGATCGAGGCCATGCAAAAACATAACACCACGTTGTACTTGGAATGACACCTCGGCATAATGGTACACACAAAGATCATAAATATTGAAAACAATCATATGCATATCCATGATTTGATCACAAAATCAATATGTCAAATAAACAATTGAATCAAAGATTTTATAAATCAAAACCCCATTAACATTATTCGAATGCTAAATGGGTCATGGTTTAATACACATGTAACCAAGGTGTGTTCGATACCAAGGGGTTATAACCATCAAAACAACCATGTTCATTTCAAAATAAGACAAATCAACGATAAACCATATGAACATTAACCCTTTGATGAAATCAAACATGAATTCCATCTATGAGTATGAAAACAAAATCGAAAAGCAGGTACGCAGAAAGCGACAAGTAACAAGCGTTGTTTAATGAAAAAGATTGTGATAAGTGACGAGAATTTAAAAACCCTGTGTAGGCAGCTTGTAAAAATAGAGATTAATATGGCTACCATCACACTTCTACGGGAAGCCTTTGAATATCTTCGCCAAAGACTTGGAGTTATTTCTACTCCAAAAATGAATGTTTTTTGAATGCTTATATTATATGTCTTAGATGTACACAAGGAAACACCATAAGAGGACATTCTGTCAGGGGGAGCATCCCCGGATGGAAAGATACCTTTGGCATTGGTGAAAAAGGGGGAGATATTTATCAGATGCAAAGGACAGAGGCATGGTTCTAGGGGGAGAAGATTTATTAGATGCAGAGGATAGAGGCATGGTTCCAGAGGGAGCATATTTATCAGATATGGAGGACAAAGGCATGGTTCCAGGGGAAGCATGAGTGATATGATTTCAGTATTGCATCAAAGTGTTTCCATCAATGCCAAAGGGGAAGATTGTTGATTAAGGTTGGTTGTCATTGATGTCAACCCTTGAAGAAAGCCCCGTAGCATAAAGGTTTAGGTAATGGACCCAATATTGTTTGATGTAAATATGACTCATTATTGT
>JZKD02S1864917.1:1384113-1408782 GCA_000966675.3 Picea glauca | reverse complement strand
CGGGGGGTCCATCCCCTCGGCTGGGGGGTCTGGGGGCAAGCGGGCCCCTAGCGGGGGTTCGGGGGCGAAGCCCTCGAAGCAAAAATTGCCTTATAAAAGTATATTGTAATTTCATTGTAAATCTAGACCATTCATTATAAGGTCTCAGATCTAACAATAGAGATTATGTTAGGGTTTTTTTCCCTAGAAGGCAACCCTCTTTTATGAGGGAAATGTATCACGACTATGATTGATGGTGAATATTGTATTCTAAGAGTGGAAACTGTGAGAGAAAGAAGAGGAAGTTACAACGGGTTTTGATGTAGGTTGTATCCCTTCATTTGTTGGATAATAATAAAGGAAGGACCTGGCAATTTCTCTGGTGGACGTAGCCCACACTGGGTGAACCACGTAAATCTATGTCTCGCTTGTATTGTGTGTCTTCTGTGTTTTGTTTCTACATTTGTTTTATTTTATTGCTCCGTGGTCCTATTTTTCTAACACAACATAGCATCTCGCTCTGTGACAGTCGTCAAGGTGAAATCCGAAGAAAGAATCCCACAGCAGGTGGCACAACTCGAAGAAGTGATCCAACAGCTTCAACAGCGCATCGCAAATATGGAACTTCATACTGTTCTCGAGACCCCTTAAGACATAAGATAACTATGGGAGGCAACTGCCTGCAACACATTCGATAGATTAAAATCCCTTGCTTTGGAATGCAAGAAGTTGAGCTCGAGGAGCACCTAGACATATGAGAACCTCACGGAGAATCCAGAATTGGAGACACTAGAGGCACAACTCCAAGAAGTGAAGTACCATGCAGATACGTTACAAGCACAACTGAAGGCCTTGTCACCAATCAAGAGAATGAAGAGGTTTCCAGAGCAATGCATGGCCCAAAAGTAGGTACACACGCTTCAGAGTAAAGTGATGGAAGTATCTCAATGAATTCAACTAGTATGAGAGAAGGCATGTCAACTGTTCACTAAAGTTGAAAGCCAAGGAGCAGAGCTTGAACAGGTTGTCATCACCGTAGAACAACACCTAGAAGGGCCATTAAATGATGCAGTGATCCAGGACTTCACTAAGAAAGAGGTCGTAGCAATGCAGCAGGTCGAAGCAGCTCAAGCCAAGCTCGAGGCATTCGAGGCAGAATTTCACAGACTAGAGTGACTCGGGATGAGTCACAGGTGATTGTTGGAGTCTTGTTGGCCCTTGACCAAGTTTTGAAGTTACTTGGTCATATTTGATCATTTTTGGGACTTTGATAGCCAGTCGAAGATGGAGTGCCAGGCGAAGCGGAGAATGTGGAATCTCGGCCCACTTTTGGGTCCTTTTGGGTTTTTGGGATAATGTAATGGGAAAGGGATGTCAGCCCATGGGCTTTGCCCATGTTTAGGATTATTTTGTATGTATAAATAGAGGTCTAGGAAATGTAAGAGAGAGACTGATAGGTTGATAATATAAGTGCTAGAACTATGTGCTCTGTGCAGACTGTGTGGGACTTGCAGAATTAAGTGCAAGTCATTGTAACAATATCGTAGAAGGATTTGTGTTGTAGTGCAAGGAAGAAGGATCTAGTGAGATGCGCAGATATTTTGTCCTATGCGAAGAAGGGTTTTGATGGCTCTATGTTGTAACTGATTGAGAATAATAATAAAGAAGAAGATTTGGTGGACGTAGCCCCAGGGAGGGGGTGAACCACGTAAATACCGTGTTATTATGCTCTATGCGAAGTTATGATGCATTTATATGTTATTTGCTAAGTTCTTTGAGATGATTAGATAGATATGCTTATGCTTAGTGCCAATAATGTGTAAGAATGTTAGATATGACCTATATGAATGTGATTAGTGCTTGATCTGCTAGATCTGATCCATTTACCTATGCTAAGTGCTTAAATACATTAGATCAGTGTGAATATTGCGATGCTCTGTGATGTCTGCGAAGTATAATAAGGGTTGAATACTGACGAATAATCGATGATAAGTACTTTGTAAGTGATATAATCATAGATATGTGTCCCAGCTAAGGTTGCAGACACCTGAGTCTTGCAACCACCCCTACCTCTACCTCGGGTGAGACTTCATCTGCTTCGTAGGTGTTTCCAAAAGGGTCGATAGTTAGGGTTTTGTTGGTGCGTTGTTGTAGCATTGAACCCCGAGTCTGCCCCTGTGCCAAGAGGTGGCCTATTAGTTAGCTTTGCATTTTCATTCTAAGCTACATCATGTTTTCATGTTTCCTTCTTAAAGAAGGTGATTGGAGCGAAGTGCCAAACTCAAACCAACCTTCCCGATTTGGAAGAAGAAGGTTCCATTTGGCTACAACCAGAAGCAGTTTTGGACTAGCGTGAGCATCATATACGTCAGTGAACCATCAAGGAAGTGTTATTCTAGTGGAAAGATACAACCCCAACAGATGCCACTTGGGAACCAACTACCATTCTGCAACAATTTCCACATCTCAAGCCTTGAGGACAAGGGTTTTTTTAAGGGGGAGGACTTGTTAGGGACCTAACCCCTCATGTAGGTAGAATAATATATTCCGATGTAATAAAGGTCAATATTAATGAGGCCTAGCAATAAGGAAGAATAAGTCAAATGTAAGGAGACCTAATAGAAGCTTCCGCTTCTAGAATGATCTTCCTCTAGATGGTTCTTTTAATAGACATATTTAGTATAAATAGGAGTCGAGGGTATGAGAACAATTGTCTTGGATATTATTGTAATAGATCTATTCTCAACTGGAGGTTTCCCCTGCGAAGAGACAAGTGAACATTGCTCTCAAAATCAAAGTGCTCTTTCTGGTGTTATTCTGATATCTTTTCTATATTATTATGGTGTTGTTCTAGTTATATTGTTGTTATTCTACCATTGCTAGCATTTTATTTTTGTTTTGCATACTTTTTATATCTGGAATATTACAGAATAAGTTGAGGATATGACTCCATCATTTGTGGTATCTCCATTAGATGCATCCTAAAGCTTGGATTTGAGCCAAACCAACTCAGATCATTTCTAGTTTCCTTAGAGATAAGGGGGATTTCTTCCCATGATTATATCAACCAATCGATTCTCCCTTAAAGCTGGCAAAAAAACATTGTAGTGCTCCCTTGTAAGTGGAAAAGGAGTGCTAACGCTCCCTACATGTGAAAAGGGGAGCATTGATCTTCCAAAAAATCATTTAAGATGACCATTTCTCAAGGAAAAATATTTTTCTAAGATTTCCAAATGATGTGTTTTCCTCTTCTAACATGTCTTAAAGGATGTACCAAGTGTTTCTAAGGTGTCATTTGCAATGCGACATATGCAGGACGGAAATGCAACATTTGTGACACTTGCGACAAAAGTGAGCCACTTGCAATAATGATAATGGGACATTATCGAAGTGATGAATTTTGATGTGTAACAGATTGACCCCCAAAGTGCGAGGTTAGAAGACAAAAGATAATGACTAAAGCACTTTGTATATTTTCAAAGCACAGGTATGGAGTCAGAGAACCTGGTAGAAGATATAAACAACCATCAAACAAATGTTATCATATGTTTCAAACCCAAGGCAAGTATACCTATGCTTGAGTAACAAAGAACTTAAGGTATGTTCGCTAACAAATACATTGTGGATTCATGATGATACTGACTAAGGGTATAGCCACCAAGGATACAATGTTGATCTATACCTCCATGACATGAACTGAACTTAGCCACAAGAAATACATAGTGGATCTATGAGATGCTAAAATATAGCCACTGACCAATACAATGTGGATCTATGTGATAGTATATCGATATGCTCAAAATATATCCTTCGCAGCTTGGGGAAATAATATAACAGAGTAAATTCTAAAACCAGGGTCTTCTTCCCAATCCCAATGTTGTAAGAATCTAGCTATGTGAATAGAAGTTTTGATGTCGAACTTGGTAGAAACCGCTTGATTATCATTCATTGAGGTAAACCATTAACAAGCACGAGAGAAATCACCGGTGATGTCAATGACTCCCAAGGTACTCTAGTACAATCCAACGAATGTGAATAAATGATCTGAAGTTGAACATTCATGGAGTCATCCGATCAAAGATCAATGATGTAAACCCACTGTCAGACATGAGGAGGTCTACCATTGAGGCATGTAGGTCCCAAGATACTAATTGGTTTCTAAGTCTAATTCCCAGATGATGTGTTGAATTCGATAGAAAAAGACTCATCAAAGGAGGGCCTTTATGTATCCCGCATCATCGACAAAAAACTGACATAGAGATGTAAGATAGTGAATCAAAAGAGTATGGACTGACATGGGTATTGAAACTAGAAATTTGTGATGGTTGACTCTCGAGGAAGATACTTCCCTTGAACATTGAGTCACAACATGACTTGGAAGCATACATGTAGCATGGACCAAAACATAATGCAGTGGACATTGTGACATTAGTCAGGTGACCCAAAGGAGTGGAAAGACTCAGGGGATTGGTTTAGTGCAGAGGTTCAGTGGATTATCCAAGTGTTCAAGATGCAAGTAGAAACATTGTGTCATGTTCAAGGGTGACTGCAAGAGTGACTTGTGACAATTATAAAGATATATTGGCTTGTTTCCTTCAATTTTCCCCCCCATCCAGATAGACGAGTACCTCTTTTTTTTTACGAGATCGAGGAGGATAACACATGGTAGGTGGTGGTGAAGTCAGGATCTTTCTCATAGATTTGGGGCCATCTGTAGGTCTCATGGTCCCAAGAGTCTAGAACCGTGGTGAGTTCCGCGACTGGAGGTCAGTTGAGGCAATCAACGTCGTGGTTGGTACTTCCTATCTTATACTTGATCTTGAGGTGGAATTGTTGCAAGTATGTGGACCACTTCTGATGGCAGTCATTTTTCAATTTTCCTTGTGTCTGCATGAACTGCAGTGGCTTATGATCAATGTGGATGATTGTTTCCTTCTCGAGAATGTAATGCTTCCACTGGAGGCAGGCTTGCACAATGGAGTACACTTATTTGTCGTAAGTAGGGTACTTATGGATGACATATGATAGTGTCTCACTATGATAGGCCACAGGGTGGCCGTGCTGAGTGAGAACTTCTCCCACATCATAGACTGAAACATCTATATTGATATCAAAGGGTTGTTGCAGGTCAGGTAATGAAAGCATTAGGGCTGAGCATAAGAGTTTCTTCAAATCATCGAACACTTGTTGTTGGGACATGCCCCACACAAAATTTTCCTTAACACCACCCATGGTTACTTGGTTGAGGGCCCATGCAATATGGGAGAATCCCAACATGAACCTGTGATATAAATTGGCAAGGCCTAAGAATATTTGAAGCTCGTTGAGCGTGGTTGGGGCTTGCTAGTCACTGATGACTTGGATCTTGGTTGGATCCACATGCATAACATGCTCATCAACAATGTAGCCTAGGTAATAGACCCTGTCCATGTCGAAGGAACATTTTTCCAAGTCGGCATATAGCTTGTGCTATCTCAGAGTGTGCATACCCTACTAAATATGTTGCAAATGTTCTACCCAAGTCTTTTTGTAGATGAGGATGTCATCCAAATACACCACTACAAAATAATTGGTGAAAGGCTACAAGATATCAACCATAATCCTCATGAAATTTGTTTAGGTGTTTTTCAAACCAAAGGGAATGACCAACCATTCAAAAATACCTTCTTTTGACTTGAAGGAAGTTCCATACATTTGTCTACTCTATTGGGATCTGATGGTAGCCAGACTTCATATCAATCTTACTGAAGTATTTGCCCCCCTTGAGTTGATCAAGGAGATCATCGATACATGGAATCGAGTACCAGTTCCTGACTGTGAATTTATTTAGGGCCTGGAAATCAATCCAGAGTCGCTAGGCCCCATCTTTCTTCTTCACAAGCACATTTTGGCTTTGAAAAGGTGACGAGATGGGTTGGATGTGCCCCTTTTGGATAATTTCTTGGATCTGATGCTTGATCACATTATTTTCTAATAGAGAGTGGCAATAGACTGACCCATTGGGTAGCAGTGCGTCGGGGGTCATATCGATGGGATGCTTGAACTGATAGTGCAGAGGTGCCTTGGTAGCTAAGGAGAAGATGTCTTTGTACTCTTCCATGACCTTATCCACTTGCTTCTACTGCATGGAGAGGTCAGTTGCTAATGCCATGGATGTGGTTGGAATATTTTTCTCACTCTGAGAGTGAATCACAAAGAAGATAAACTTCCCAATCTGAGAGATGATTGTCCTACATTGCTTGGCAGAGATTACGGAAATGATACTAGGTGGGACTACCTCGGGTATCCTATACAATTTCATGTCCAAAGTAATAATAACATTGTGAGTCCTAGACTCATATACAACATGAAGTTTCCATAAATAATATTTTCCTAAAAGAACATCACAAACTTCAAGGGGAGAAACATCACATAATACCTCATCTTTGATGGGCTTGATGCCATAGGATAGGCGACACTCTTGGATGATGTGAAGATCACTTCCTTGGTGGAGCCATCCGATGGTGTAGGGATGCGGGTGCGACATTGTCGACAGGGCCAACCACTTTACGACCTCCATTGAGATGAGGTTATTTTGTCTACCGATATCAATGATGAAGTGAATTGGGGTGCCTTTCACCCACATATTTGAATTAAAGAGGCTATCTCCTTCCTCTGTCTCATCATGATCACCGGGTTGGATCTCGGTGGTAGCATTGGTGGCACTGTGTTCCATGTCAATGATTTGTCTCCCATTTTCTAGTTTTGACTCTAATTCGGAACCCGCATCTGAATCAGAGGCTTTCACCTCAGCCACCAATGACTTCTTTGAGTGGAAATCAATAGTGTTATGCCAGGGGATGTTATGGAAGTCGCACCACTTCCTGGTATCTTTCTTTGTCTTTCCATTTTCCTTCTTTATTTGTGGCTTAGACTGGTTGTCCTGAGGTTGTCCATCTTTTCTTTGCCCTTATTTCTATGGGTTGGGGCTTCCCTTTCCCTACTTATACTATGAGAGGTTCCCAAACCCAAACTACAATGTCTTTTGTTTAAGCTTCTGCTCGATTTTGACGACATATCGATAGGCCGCACCCAAGGACAAGATGTCCATAAAATCCATTTCTTCCTGGATGTGTCTATGCAAACCATTGCAGTACTTGAGTACCATATTTTTCTTAGAATATTTGATATGTAGCTTGGTGCACAAGGTATGGAAGATATTTGTGAACTTTGGTACTACTTGGTCCCTTTCATGTCGCATTGTGGTCCATTTTGTATATAGGTCGTCATAACTTCCAACTGGGTAGTATTTTTCCTTCATAGCATCCCTCAAGGACTCTTAGGTGAGTGCGACTATAAATGATGAGGGTTCCTCTATTTTATTTTTCTCACAAAAATTACCCCACCAATATTTGACATGGGGGACGACTTTGAGGAGCGCAAAAGTAATATTTTCTCTATTTGAAACGTTATGGAAAAAAAAATACCCTTCTAGCATATTCAACCATTTGTGTACATCATTTGCGTCTATATGACCTTAAAATATAGGAATATCAAAGTTGATATGTATCTTTAAGGGGGTTGTTGTTCCAGAGTCTGTACTTAAGGCTAAAAAGTACAGGGTCTAGGCATCCGAAAGTGAGTAAAAGATAAAAAGGGGAAAAATCAACCTTCGGGCAAAGGGAAGCTAAGCTTGATTTCTAAGTTGTCTCTGTCTCACTTCCAAACATTCATGGATGCTTATATCCCATTCAATTGTGGTCCATGAGCGTTCAAGTTTGACCCGGGTGATGGAGGTTTTAAGTATGGTATCGAATAGGTTCAAAGCAATGCTGGTTTGATTTGATAGGCTGGGTTCGAAGTTGGGTTGTCTTGCAAAGGGCACAGTCATGGAGGAGCGGAAAATGAAAAGAAAGTTCGAGGTTTAAAATGCCACTTCAACTTTTTCTTTAACCGTATAAAAGAGAACTTTCAAAAACTAATGTTAAAGATAGAACAAAAACCAAAGGCAGTCTCCCGTAACTGAGTTAACCTTTTAAAGAATCGTGTATGAAATGTGAGAAAACATTAAGAAGTTGACAATGCGAGGCTCCTATCAAGGGAGAATCTTTCCCTGTAAATAGAAGAAGAAAAAGGAAAGAAGTAATCGGGCGAAGCATAAAATATAGAGATCTAAAAAGTTCACAGGTCTTATACCTGCTGATAGCCGATATAGAGGAAAAACTACAAGCGATTAGATGATTAAAATTTGGTCACCATAGTAGAAGTTGCACTAAATTGTAGCTAAGCATTCATCAGAAATATATATGTGAAATGAAAATTAATATAAGATAACAGAGAAAACAAAACTCATAACTCAGTCTTCACAGAATCAGGAATCTTCAGATTGCTTTCTATTAATTTCCAAAAGGGAGAAAGTTTCTATTACAATTAGCCAAGAAAGGTCCAGCCTTTATTCTCACTTCAAAATGCATATTTATACAAACTTCTAAATGTTAGAATCTCAATCGTTCTAGAAGTTTTCGGTTAGAAAATGGGAAATTTATGCGTTTCACTTCTTTGTCTTTGTCCTCCTTCCTATGGGAAAATCACCTTCCTTCCTTTACTCCTTGGGTTCTAAAAATAGAACAGGTAGACATTTGTCATCATTTGACACTAGAAGCCTGCCCTTTCACCTGCTCGGTGCAAGTGATGCACCTCTCCACCAGTTGGGCTACCAATCTGGAAGGCTCTGCTTGGTCGCTCGCTTCAAGAGTGTAACAATTCTTCGCCAGCTGTGGTAAACGCTTTCCCACTTGTCGGTCCTCTGTGATGATGGAGCATAATTGTAAATTTGGTTGTACTAGCCATTTGTCCATTTGGGTCATATCAACTTGGCTAATCTGGGATATCTCCACTTGCTACTCCTCCATGTTTTTTTGATGTCCAACATATATTTAGCTATATTAATTTGTCCCAATGTCCCAGTACTGCTCTCCTTATCAAGATCTAGCAAACCTTTACTTATTAAAGAGAACGTTTCCTCACAAAAATTATTTACTTCATTAGCTCTCCCCCTGCTTTCTGATATGTTCTGCTCCCAGACCTTCATCAAGATATTACCTCTAGTTTGTTTTGTGATGGATAATTTTGAGGTGTTGACCATCTCTATCTTTGTTGTAGCTATAACAACATCTTGGAAAGAGACCCGTGCTGCCCCGAATTCTCTTTCTCTCAAATAAATGTTCTCTAATATCTTCTATATCCTCTGGAAATGGTTTTGAATGGTTCTCACCTTTTCCAGCACGTTTTGTTGAGCCGTAAGTACCTTATGTCGGATTTCTGCGGCCTTCGATCTGAACATTTCTATGTCTAAAAACCTGTTTCTCGGCCACCTTCAATTTCGACCGCAACTCCATAATCTGTTGCCCCTACTGGCTTACCTGTGTTTGGCTAGTTTGTACTGACTGACACACCTACTCGAGGTTGAACCTAAGCTTCTCGATTTCATGCAGGTCGACTGTTCGAGCTTTCTCAAGGCTCCTGCTCCCCTCATCCTTGACATTCACTTCAGCAGTAGCTACCTTAGCTTCCAATTTACTGATCAGGAGGTTCTTTCATTTCAACTGGGTCATCAAAGTCCCAAATGAGTATTGATTGTATGTAGCATAAGCCCCTAGCGTCTCGGCTATCTCCTCTGCAAATGTTTCCTCTTTTGCGGCCTTCCCATCTATCATGATTTTAAATTTTTTAGCTACTGCGCCCTCTTTTTGATAAAATCATTGCCTTACCATGGCCTTTCTTTTCTTGTCAAAGAAAAAATTCATTGGGAGGCAGCTCCTCTACAAAAATGGGCATCAATTCTTCATTGAAAATCCATCCCTCGTCAGGATTCCCCTTTGTGAACTGCAAGGGTGTGACAATAGCAATCGGATTGCCGATTTGCTTGGATGTTTGTTTCACGGTGACTTCTATAGATGGCTCGTTTGGCACACCCTTTTTGGGGTTTCCTTCCTACTTCTAGGAGACTTTGGCTCCTAGCTCTGAGGTTCCAGCCTCCCTGGTTTTCCCTTGGTCCTTCTCCTCGCTAGGACTCGAGTCCTTTTCACTTTTGGCTCCCATCTGCTTTGTAACTGGAAGCTCTGGGGCTTCACCTTGTAAAATCTGAGGGAGACAACTCTATCGGTGTTCCTGAAATTTCAAAAATTCGGCCATATCTCCAGGTGGAAAGGCTTGAATTCGACTTAGGAATTCCGCGAAGGACCTCGCGCCCTAGAATATTTCGTCATGCGGGGAATCCTTGTGTTCATACCTCTTCAGACCACAACTTGCCAGGTGATTGCTCACAACCTTACTAGGGTCATGCTTCTTAAATTCAATGTCTATCAGCTTCATTTCTTCAAGAGCCGCAGCCTTGGCTTTGGCATGGCCAAAATCTAACAAGGAATATGCACCCATACGAATAGGGAAGGGCGGCCATACCTTTTTTGATACTCCTTTGAGATCCTTGCTTATTCTGCCAAGCACAAACTATCTAGCGATCTCATGACACAATAGCTTATCTGGAAAGAATAACAGAAGGGCATATGGAGGGATAGAGGTGCCGAAAACCCTGATATGCGAAAATTCCGCCTCTAAATACCAATCTTCCATGCTCCTTAGGCTGGTTGTGATGCTATCTGATATCCTAGGAGGCAACTGGACAAAAAGGGCGACCTACAGTGGCACCATTACCCAGTTGAAGATCTCATAGATAAATTCTTTGGCATTATCCTCCCAAAGCTTCAAGTGGTAGACATGGATAGGCTCTGTACTAGATGTTGTCCAACTCTAGCTCATTAGAGGGAAAGGAATCATGAAACAAATGGCGTCCATGATGTAGGTGGACATGAAAAATGAAGTTGCTTTCCCACTCGCCTTCTGCGCTTGATATTTGGTAATTCGACTGGTTAAACTGTCCGACAATAGTTTGGCCCAATCAAAAGAAAGACCTTCAATGATTGTATGAATCAGAGGCACCCATGGGAGAAAAAAATGTGTGGTGTCCTCCCTCCCATACAACCTACATGCCATCATTTCTATATACATGAATGGTGGCTCTAAGGAGGAGACTGAATAAATTCCATTAGAATCTGCCCTGAATCTTGTGGGGTGTGAAACCCAATCCCTAATCAGATCAGACAAGTTTCTACCATATTGCTCGCATTCCTTCTCCTTGAAACCTTCCAGAAATTCGGCATTGTGCGCGAAGTTTGGTGTGGGTGACAGCTGATACATTGCCTGCAAATGTTCTGGTCTAAAAGTCCCAACCATCACATTCTTCTTGTTGATGACAGTTCTAGTCGGGATATCCACATGGTCTAGCGCCCATCTGATCATATCATAATAGGGGAGGAGTTGTGGTCTTGCCGCTATTTTTTGCATTTCTGACTGAATGACGATTTTGTATCTTGTGGCCAAATCATCCTTCTCATTATCGCTGGAATCATTTGAGCAATTCACCGATTCAGACTGGAAAATGTCGGAGATGTATGTCCAGGTTTTGACAGTATTAATACTTCGGGGTGAAGTATCGGAAACAACATCGGAGCCCTGACCTAAACTTTCGGCAGCCGCCTTGAACACCTTTTGTGGAGCCATGAAAGAGAATTATGTACGCAGATCACCTGAAGTAAGAATTGCAAATACAAACATAAGTTATCCTGATGAAAAAGCTCTGTGCACAAAATAGAAATGAAATTGAAATAATGAAACAAACCCCTTATCTTAGTCATTTAAAACCCTGGTGTCCTTGCGAACGAAACCGTCAAATCGCTTAAAGAAATATTTATCAGTAAAAGCAAGATCTTACTATATGTCACCTCGCCGTAGTCCAAATAAAATCCATAATTGTTTGATGAGTCATAGCACGAATCAGCGTAAAAAACATTTAAAATTACTCCGTAGATGGTGCGTATTAAAGTTTTCATTGATGCATCGATTAATCCTGCTTAGCTCCTTTAATTAAGCATGTTTTAGTCTTTAATCCCCCTTTTTCGACATTCGTCGTATCGGGAGAATTCACTCCTACCCTTTGAGCCCTCGAAACCTGAAATCACGATGATGTGATTTAGTTTAAAAAATGTGATCTGACTTAAGCTCTTAATTAACCCATGCTTAATTAATAAAAATCGTGACTTCGCGACTCGGGGCTATGAAGGTATAGTTTTTTGGGAGAGTGATCGCTGAGTCACGAAACCCCAATGGTACTTAACTAGGGTTTAAAGTGACTTACCCTTAACACAAACCTGGGTAAAAATTTTAAACTGTTTCACAACTTCGGATATCGGAGTTTGGAAACCTTGCAACTTGTAACTCCCGAAGCACGATAGCGTGAGGTAATACAAGTGATAGACTTGCTTAATGGTTAGGCGACGGTGACTTAGGACTATAGCGGCTATCGCCACTTCGCATGTCGGGGTAAACTTTTGATTTCAAGAATCAAATTTCAACAACTTGTAAAAGGAGGCTCCAACAGGGGTGACGCTCCCACTCAAGGAAGATGCGTCGTCTGTTGGTAGTCGTCGAAGGATTGTGCAAAACTATCCATCATCTCGTTCCTCTATTGTGCAAGGGATTCCTCGAGTAATAGTTTGAAAGGATCTCATGTCTCATCATATTTATTTTATCTTGCCATGGAAGGTCACTTGGGCATGAGAGAGATCTTATCCTCAAGAGAAACAAGTTCAAGACCCAACTCTTTGTACCCTGACCTCGTCAGGGACATGCACTAAGAACGATAAGGAGAAGACCGCTCTGATACCACTGATCTGAATTTTATGAGAAAAATGAAATGAACAGACATTAATATTATTATTAACACATAGACACAATGAAAAATAAAAGAGATACAATAAAATTGACTTCTATTCATTAAAGAAATATGTTGAAACTGTAAAATGCAGACTAAAAACAAGCTTGCTAGAATGGTGGCGACTTATCTATGAGAAGAGATATGATGACTGCACTCATTCACAAGAAGATGAGTACAATGAGGCTTTGAAATCCTTTTTACAATAAAAATGAATTACAAAACCCTAGACATCCAAAATCCTAACCCTAGGAGATGAAGCGCCAAAAGTCATGTGCGCTCAGTTGAGGTAAGTTGGTACATCAACTTCCTGAGGTTGTAACTTTTGTATACGATCTTCATTTTCGGCACACAATAGCTCGTTGGAAAGGTATATCTGATGAATACACATTATGCCATCAAAATAAGACTTTTTTTTTCGAGTTTAATTGTGGCGAGCCCTAAAAATGTTGTTTAGGGCCTAAAAAAGGACCCGAAAGTTCAGGACCCGAAAACTAGGAAAACAATGCCAAACTAAAAAACTACCAAGATGATCTAGTTATAATAGGTGGGTGGCCATTGATATCCACCTAGATCAACTGCAAACTATGATAATGTCTCATTTTTATAGTTCATAAGGTGCGACATTGTTTGAAAGAAAGGAAAAAGCAGAAATTCGAGAAGTTTCTAGAAGAGAAGCTTCAAAGATGAGGTGTCCTCCAATCTATTTGGATCTCATACGTACTCTTGATTTGGAAAGATCCTAAACTATCATCCTAAACTCCTCATCCCTTCCTCTTCAATATATAAAGGGAGACTTCTCTCATGAGGACAGGTTAATAGCTAGTGGAGAATAACTAGTAATGAATAATGGTTAATAGATTTAGCTTCTGATTTGTGATTAAGAAATTGTTAGTAACTCTTTGGCTCTGAGAGATTCAGTTTATGTCAAGGTATTCAGTTGATGGTAATGGAACTCATGGAAGCAATGTGGTTATTGGAGGAATGAACTGTTGGAAAGAGCCTCCCAACACCAAGGCGTTGGTTGTAACTCTTCCACTATTATTAATGTAGTAACATGTTTAATTTCCTATAAATATTGTTCATTGTTAATTGTCTTTATCACATTTCTCCTTGGTCATTTGTATAGATTTTTTGAAATACTATTGTTTATTTCACTGGTTAGCTTTTTTTCTTATACAGGTTTTCCTTCAAAATCTTTTGAATCAAGATAAGAGATACAATTAGCAAGTACAACCATCAGTTAAAAGGTATGAGTCCTTACTTATTAGTGTTTCGATTTTATGAATCTAAGGAAAGGAATATGTTATGCGTTGTTTTTTTCTAGATTTGGGTTCCCAAAATAATGAGATTGGTCCATGTCTGGGTTGACTAATTTTTTCGTCAACACATGTTGGTTTGGTTCTCTTTTACTTCTTCTTGGGTTAACCCAGGTTTGGATCTCAATAGGTTTTCAAAAAAACCCTCAAAAACTATCGGCCCTCCTAGTACACTAGAAGGCAATGCTATGCACAGGGTGCACAACACAATCTCACCCGAGATAGATTTTATGGGTGACTGCAATACTCAAGTGTTTGTAGTCTAGGAAGGAGTGGGAATATGGGATTGCATTCTTCCTTCTTTATGCATTAACCTTGTTAATGATTCAAGTATTTATATGATGTATTCACCTTTAACCCTATGCATACATGTTGATATATCTAGTTTAACCATTAATTCATAAGATAATCATTAACATAAAGTAAACATTCATTAAAAATCATTAAATTTTATCGTGGTTCACCCCCTCCTGGGGTTGTGTCCACAAAGATCTGGCTTCTCTGCTCTCTTATTTAATCTGCTACAAAATATTGCATTATGCGCATTACATCTTTAGTAATACAATCAAGATTGAGGGTAAGAATCCTCTGTGAGGCGGACTAGATCACATTAAGCTCCTCAGCATGTGACCTAACCCTCATAGTCTACCTTACTTGACTCTTATACAAACTTATTACAATAAACAATTCCACAAAATGATATGATATCTCTCTATCTCACATACACACCTCTTTTTCCTTAACTATCATCTCCCTCTCCTAGACCTCCTAGGCCCTTATTTATATTATTTTACAGGCTTATAGATGTTACAATCCTTATCAAAAACCATAAACCTATCATGATTAGGCTTGTCTTCCTGCGCGCCAGGTTGATTTTCCTCTTGCATGTTTCTTTTCCTTCTTTTTCTACATGCTTCTTTCTTTCCACTTATTGCACGTTCTCCAAAATTAGGTCTTCCTTTCCAAAAATAGGTCTTTCCCCAAAACAGATCCTTCTCCAAAAATATCCCCGTGCCCAAAATAGAATTCCTTCTCAAAATAGGCATGCTCCCAACAACCCCTCAACACTGACATGTGGCTCATCCCGAGCCACTCAGGTGGTGCATCTCCCTGCACAACATTTTCCAAGATGTGGACCTTTCCTTCTAATTCTTCCCCTTTGGATCTCACTTACGCATCTTTCTCTGTGAGTTCCTCTACCCTCTGCGTTGTGATGTGTTCCTTCAGATACTCTGCGTTCTTGGCATGATCCTAATCCATACTTGTATTTTCCTCCTCTAGTCCAACAAGTATTTGTGTTTCTTACTCCTAAAAGGGTTCTAACTGGGCTTGCCTTAGCTGCTTGTTATTTTGTGTAGTCTTCAATTCTGTCTGCAGGGTCTTCATCTCCTCCGTTCCTTTCAATCGTTGTTTGATGCTCATGGCCTTTTGTTGTTGCTTCAACTCCTACATTGCAATGTTGATTTTATCCTCTTGTTGTTATAGTTGTTGGACCTTGTCATGTTCTTTCAACGTCATCCATAGTTGCGCAGTCCTCTCAAAACATTATGTGACCTTTTTGGCATCTTTTTCCATCATTTCTATCTGTAGGTTTGCATGTGTCCCCTTTCAACTATAACTTCAGGAGGATTGGTTGGTGTTAAATTTTCCTTAATTTCCTTGACCTCCTTCTTATAATCTTCGAGCGTCTGGGGGATGATTTGAATATGTTCTTCAACATTTCTCATGGCTTCCTGCCTGCTGTCTGGAATTTTTGTGAACAATTCATTCATCTTCTGCTCCAGTTTATCTGCGCACTTCTTATCCTCTGGTGTCTCAAGATTGACCTACTCTACCGTAATTTCTAGTGCATCCTTTCCATCTCTTGTGACTTGCAATTCTGTCATATCTACTCTGGCGCGTGATTGGACTTCATGTGTGACACTGACTTGTAGCTTGGAAAATGCCTTTTTTGGTATTTTAGCCAATACTAATTGTACCTACACGAGGTCTTTAAGTGGTGTCTGTGTTATGGCCTCCTCGACTTGCAGCATATATGTTTCTATCTGGAATCTAGGACTTGCTTTCGCTACGAGTTGGATTGTTTATTCCTCTTTATGTGCGACTTTGTCCCCTACTATCACACGAGGAATCAGCTCCACTCACCTCTCTAGTAGTTGGGTTGCTTGTTTCTATTCCAAGACATGCTTAATGTTGGTCAATTCTTTCCTTATCCTCCCTCTTTGGTTCTCAGCCTCCTCATACTCTTCCACTGCGCGGTCCTGCACCCTCTTTGCGACTAGATCAATATCATCATCGGTGATTGTGTATTCCTGGATTTGTTTGTGGGCCTTGGCCTTCTTGCATGGCTCACCTGTCTATATGATCAATTGTTTGGGTGGCCGTGTCTCTTGTGTAGTAGTTGTCGATGGGGTTCCCTGTGTCATTGTGTCCCCCCTTCCTTGTTCCTCCTTTGCGGGGGCATTATCCTTCTTTCCTATATGTTAGTCCTTCTTTGGGGTGCTTCCCTTCTTTTGTTGTGTTGTCTTTGGACTAGGATTCATCCGTTGTGTTGGTTTCTTGGTCGTGGCACTACCCCCTGTAGATGTGTTGGATGACCCTGCTTCCACTTCTTTCCCTTTGGGCATATCCTTGGTGATAATTGAGATCTTCCAATCCTCTTACCAGTATTTTATTTCCCATTCAACTTCCTTTGTCTGCATTCATAGATCCACATATTGTGTCCCATATCCTTAAAGTTGGTTATCCCCTAGTACTACACGACCACATCGAGAGCTATTCTCCAGGTATTGGTTGTATTCTCTTGCATATCGCTGAAATACGAAGAAAAAGTGTTGCCATTACCACTTCTTCACTTTGGATCAGAAGTGCTTCCCAACAATGTGTACCATTCTACGCAACATCATCCTACTCTATCACAAAAATATGAGTAGGTGGGCTCTTTCCATCCAATTAGCGTTATCAGTATGATGAGCCAAGAGTAGTGCAATTTGGTTCCAAAGTCTTGTGCATCCTTGCAGTTGTCTAGGAATAGATTCAATAAGTATGGGGCCCAGCTGAGCATGGTGTCATTTGCGCAATGCATTGTTGTTGTGACAACTCCTGTAGGGACCTCCTCCTTGCAACATTTTTGTTACATGCCATCAATGTTTTTTCCATCCTAGTGGATGCATCACTGATTCGTTTTATGATAATTCTGCGTGAGCCCCTTTTTGTCCCACAAGTTTTCTACATCTCTTTCATGAGTGCCTTTTCCTTGGTTTTATCATCCATGTACTGCACGGGCTTCTTGCCATTTCATGGCAGTCCTGTGATGAACGAAATCATCTTGACATCGATGCAGACTGGTTCGTCCAGCCACCAAAATCCTCCATGGAGGACCTCTAGTAAATGCTTGATGCAATTGTTCACATTTTTCCCCCTTCTGAAGTGAGGAATCTCCAGCAAATTAAGAATCCCTATATTTTCTAAGCCTACCACCCACTTCTTTGGTTGCAGCACTGGATCTCCTAACGACCATGTGCCAAGGCTCTCCATACACACTTATTGTGCAAATTATGGGAACTTGTTGGTGTCAAACACATCGTGGTTTGCGCACCATAACCTTTCGATGCATCGTAGTAAACTTGGTGTGGCCTGCACCCCATCTGGAATGCGTGGAAAAATGATCAATCCATAGGGCTGCTTGCGTACGGACCGTGCAATGGGATGTTTCCCCTTTCTCTGTGTTGGCACGCTAGATGTCCCAACCTCTGGTTCTCTTTATTCCCAAATTGAATCTGGTTTACCCATGATATATTCGAGCTGCACTTCCTCATGTTGCGTGGACCCCTCCATAAGTTGTGACCTTGGCCCGTCAGATTATTTCCTTTCACTGTCAACGCCATTTTTTTATGGGCTACTTCTACATTGGAAGGTTATTGTGGGTTCCATGTTGTTAATGGGTCCTGGCCTCGCACACTATCATGTGAGTCGATGTCCATCCCGACCATCGTCGGGGCCTTCCCCTCTTCCTCTACTAGTGTGGTGCTCACTAGTTCAGTCTGTGGTGAGGGAATTGAATCAACATTGACGATTCCCTCTGTCTATATGAATGTTTGTTCTGCCTTTGCAGTTTTATGCGGTGACCTGTGGCTACTGCATGTTTTTTGTGTTGTTTGGCCAAGTGTTCCCACCTTTGGAGGTGCCATCGTGGGTACCTCTTCTTTCTCCAATTGAACTTTGACTGCTATGATCTCTGAACTCACCTATTCACCACCTGTCTTCATGCTCCTTAGCTTCGTGGGTATGTAAATTCACAATACGTATCGTTTAACCAACGTTTTATTTATATATGGGGTGTCATAATTTCCCTGAATCTTCTCGGATATGCTTCTTTGATGGTCATAAATGCATTAAAGATTTTCGATCACGCTTCATTAAGTTCCATAAATGATTAATTTGCGCCTTTTTACCCCGACGATCGGTTTTTGCTTTTCCGACCATTGGCCTGTTTTTCGTTTGCTGTAAATTTTTGGTGCGTCGTACGTTTCTGTTGTGACATTTCCCTTCGTGCGTTGTGTTTGCTTCCTGTCAGCCATATGTTGTTTGCAGTCACTTTTCCTTTTTGTCACATTGATTCCACTGCCTACTACGCATGATATTTCCCAATATTTTGTATTTTTCCTCTTTTTCTACTTTTGTCTTCCTTTTTCTTCTTTTTGTACTTTTGTCTTCTTTTTCTACATTTTATTTATTTTTATTATTTTTTTTCCTAATATCTAATATAGTGCACTACTTACATGACTTTCTTAATGCGTTGTAACTTTTAAGGGTTAGTAGGTTGACTGTCCTTGTACAGTTTTAGTCGACTACCGTTGATCATGCCTTTCAATTATGTTCCTCCCAAGTCATTTAGTTGTACAGATCCTCCATCTGTGAATATTTTTACTTCATATGGCTCTAGCCAATGCACTCTAAACTTATCAGGATGTTGAAAAAATTTGTTGTCATAGAGAAGAACTAAGTCTCCCTCCTTAAAGATCTTCTTTTTAATATGTTTTTCATGCCAGGCTTTGTCCCTTTCTTTATGTACTTCCTGGTGAAATCCTACCAAAATCCTGTCCTCTTCCATTTCCATTAGTTTTCTTAGCCTCTCTTGTACTGTGCCTCTTTCTGTCATGTTGGTAATCGCTGCTACACATAGACTGGGTACCAAAAATTCTAATGGCACCACTACTTCCTACCCATACACTAGTCCGAATGATGTTTGTCCTGTCAATTTCTTGCATGTGGTCATGTATGTCCATAGTACTGTTGGTATTTTCAAGTCCCAATCATCCCTTTTAACATTGCAAATATTAGTCAATGCATTTTCCAAGATCTTATTGAAATCTTCTACTGTTCCATTTTCCTGAGGATGATATGGTGTACTCTTCTGGTGATAGACTTCAAACTCCTCAATCATCGCCCTGATGGTATTGTTAATAAAATGAATTCCTTGGTCACTCATTAATATCCTGGGACATCCAAATATGGCGATCACTTTCCCAAAAAATAAGTGTGCTACTGTCTCCGCGCTACAATATTTGACTGGTGTTGCTTCTGCCCATATGGTTAAGTATTCAATCGCAATAATGATATATCTAGCTCATGGCCTTTTTCTGGTGGATTAATGGGTCCAACAAATTCTATTTCCCATTTGTCAAATACCTGCATAGTTACATGTGGTCTTAGGGTCATCTCATCCCTTCTATTAGGTTTTCGAACCCTCTAACAAACATCACAGTTCTGGAAATATTCCTTGGCATTTGTTAACGCTCTGTAAATTCCCATAGGTTGTCAGAGTAGAAGAAATTTACAAGAGGTAAATTTATCCAACCACTTCGAAACTGGAATCTATCCCTACCAGCTTCAGAGAGGGATCTCTCTGTATGATTTAGTGATGTTTTTACTTTGAGATATTAGGCTAGTTAAACAAAATAAGATTGAAAAGGTTTGTTGTTGTTTTTGTTAAGTTGGCTGAAAAGAGTTTACGCTTCCATTGGGCTATGGGGTCTGTATTATAAAGATAGAGATCTAAACAGAAACTAAAAGATTCTTTCCATAGGGAAAGATAATGCATTCATTGGATTCTTTAGCAATAAAGTGATGAAAATAAGAATAGATGAGAATATCAATTAAAGTAAAGAATAATTTAATAATTTCTTCACTGTAATATCAGAAAGATAAACATTAAGATCTTTCAAATCCGGAAACAGGGTATACAAAGATAAATCCTGCAACATGCACTACTTTAAAAGATTAGATTAGAAAACAATATGACAACTAAGAGAGAAAAACATTTAACATAGAAAAGAATATCATCACCAATGAACAACACACGCAAATCCTGTGAAATGTCCCTTTGTATTACTGGAAGATATCTTGACAAAAATTACAGTCTTTCTAGCTTACAGGGCGTAAAGATCAACCCTCAATACTTCAAAGTTTGGAGTATTTATAATAAAAAATTACATACGATCATGTCATTAAAGATTAGGACATGGCAGTTCTAAATTTAGCTAACTAACTCAACAAAATACAAAAATTCAGGAACTGTTTGGTGATGTGTTGAAACTTCATGCTGATTTCTGGGGTAAACCGTTGGTGATGCCTCTGCACGACTTCACATGATTGGATTGTTGATTGGACTTGGACACCTCATCTCTTACTCGATCAAATTGCATAATTCTTCCCATCGAAGGTTACTGGGAACGTTGACTTTGAGCAATCTTCGGTATACTTCATCCATATATGTATACTTGGAAAAAGTTGGCTTGATGATGAAAATGTACTAGATCTCGTGCTATATGTTGATGTCTGACAGGAAAGCTCCTAAGAAGGCCTTGCCTATGATACTTCCTTGTATTCTCGAGAATTTCGAGCTATCTTTAGCCATGGTGGCTAGTTTCTTTTTATAATCAGAAAGTGTCATTAACTTGTCATTTATGACCCTTAAGCCAGGGAGGCCTTTCTTTTGCAGAGCTTCAATTTTGCTGAAAATTATTTGCACTCCAATGTCCATAGCTTGGACCTTTTCCTCCAGTTGTATCATCAATCCTCTCTTGGTCAGGACTCTCTTGAACTCGAGGATGGTTTCTGTCCTATCTTCAATTCTCAACTCCTCTAACTCTTCTTTGGTTTTTGAATTCAGGAATTTAATGATCTCAGTGGCTTCTGCGGGCATCTCTTCCAATTCTCCTCTTATCTTTTCAGTCGCCTGCTTGCTTCTTTGCACCAGTTCATTTTGCTCGAACATGATTTGTACCATGGGCCATATTTCATTTATGGATTTGGTGATATCCATCCAGACATTTTCCTTGACCTCAGCAAGTGTTTTTCCTGCCACTGTTTGATTTTAAAGCTATTGCAATTCCTGTTTGAGCTTGTCTGATGTTTGTTTTTCCTTGGAGTATCTTGCTTGGTAATAAGACTGGAGTTCCTGAAGGTTCTCAACCTCCTTTTTAAGTCTGTTAATATCTGTCTCTTGCAAATTCATCTCTTCCATGGATTTTTCCAGTTCTACTGTCTTCTCCAGAGCTCTCAGTGGAGTTGCTGAGGGAATTTATGCTGCAAATGTTGTGCTTACTCCTGTGAGTGGAACTGCGCTCAATGGAATGACCTCCATGGGCTTTGATTGTTCCTTCTCTTTCAATAGTTTTTCCAATTCTGCTTTCATCTCCTTCAACTATGCATTCTGCTCCATGTTCAGCTTGAGCATCTCATCCTTTTCCCCTTCTGTCTCAACTATCTCCTTTGCCTGTGAATCTTCTGTTGGTGGTAGTTTCAACTGTTTCCTAAGAGATTCTATATCGACATTTTTCTTTTTAATCATCTCCTCGACTGCTTTCACATTCGAGGGATCATACCCAATCTTGAGGACCAGTTCTTCCAACATCTTAATTATGTTATCCTTTGCAAAGGATGATATCTTTTCTAATTTCAACCGTGTCTGGACATTGCTCAGAGATACCTGTAACTTAGAGGCAGCAGTAGAATCATTTTCCAACGTGGAGAAAACCTCTCTAGTTTGCCTGTGCAGATCCATTTGATCAGCAGGATGCACATCTTTAGTCTGAAATTCGAATGTTTCCCTTTTTTAATCGGTGATTACTTTCGGGTCTGGCACCTGTTCTTGCAGAAATGCCATGTGAATTCTACCCTTCTCAGTGTCGAATGCAGACAAAATTCTGTGTTGTGCAGTTGATGTTTGCTTCCAGAACTAAGCATAAGTACTGCTGGTCAACGTCTGATTTTTCTTTTTGATCATATCATACTTCTAAAAAACACTCAATTTTGGTTTTATTTTGCTCGGTTGGTTGACTGGTGGAGTATCCATGGGTTTCTTGGAAAAAAATGTAGACATGATTTGTTTTCTGCTTGTGCCAAGAAGTGACTGATCATCCTTCATAGTTGCAGTGGATTGGCTTCCCTTTTCACCAGCCGTGTCAGGTGTATGACTGGTTTTTGGCCTTTTGGTGTGCAATTGAAAATCTTCAATCGAGACTTAGGTGACGGAAGGTGAGGTATCCTTCCTGGGTCTTTTCTCCTTGGGAACCTATGGTGTAGTCATCTGTGAGATAGTGACCAAAGGGTCCTGCTATTCTATTTCAACCAGGGTGCTCGGCTCCCATTCTGTTTGATTCACAAATTTTTCTATCTCAGGCTTGATTGTATGAACATATGGAATGTTTTTATTTTTAATCCTCATCTCTGAAATTATCTGACATGGGTCATAGTTCCATATGAAAATGACCTGCAACTTCATTTCTTTTAGCAATCTGCCTGCTTCCTCTCTGGCACCTCGGCTATTGCAGATGAAAGATCCTATTTGCCCTTTGATTCTAACTTGTTGCTTCTTTTTCAAAGACATGAAATGTATGTCATCTGAGTTAATCATTTTCCTTATGTACTCCAGAGAAAATATCCTCACGGGTAGGTACTTGGGCAATCTGTATGGAGCCAACTCGCATCCATAAAATCTAATCTCAGTGTGGTTTTGGTAAAGATACCAATCACCAGTTTTAGAAAGATTTGAGAGGTGTAAGATCCTTTGAATCTCCTCATTTATTCTTGGCTTGGGTCTTCCACTGAGCATGCTCACCACTAGATGGTAAAACTGCTCGATAAACTGTTTGAAACTGAATTCTGTAGAATTTTTCTTGAGTAGTGAAGTCCAAGCTGTTACCGCCTACGACCTTCCGTCTTTGTCCATATTCTGCATTGAGAAGGAGAATTTGTTTGTTTGAAAGAAAGTGAACATGTAATCCAGTATTGAGGAATACCAGAACATGCCCTCTGTGGCGAAATTTGAGAATTGTTCATGAATATTGCCCGCTAGGAAAGTACTGTAGTCGAACTAAGTGGTGGGTCTCTCATTGGTGGAGAAAATGGACAGAAAACCCAATATGGGTTCATCCACCCATTGATCCGAAAAATACCCCAGCAGAGTACAAAGCAACGATATGACCTGGTTTCCCTTCACTGAGAATAGGGAGGAAGGATATGGGGGATTTGTCTTGGGGAGCTGAGCGGCCTGTGGGAGAAAAAGCTCAAAAATCTGATCTCTTTGGGGGGATGATAGTTTCTCGTATAGTTCTGTGATGACTTCAAGATTGAAAGGGGAGGAGGATTCAGCTCTGGGTATCTGCATCATCTGATCGATGGCTTCAGGTGTAATAAAAAATTGTTTTTCTCCTGATGAAGATAATATGGCTCTCTGGTCAGGAATGTAGTGGGCCTGGCATTTGAGGGGGAATTCGGGGAAATGGTGAACCTGGGGGAAAAGATACAGCGGAAGGTTTGATTCCCAGAGTCCAATTTCATCACTCTGGTCCAAGAAAATGTCCTTTAGCCATGACTGTAAATATGTGAAGTCGAATTCACATCTAGTATCTGCAATTAAATGATCTTTATCAGCCAAATGAATCCTGTCGAGATCGACAATAGGCGGGAGGAAAGGATTTTCCTAGGCTTCTTCTTTCTTTGATTTTGGCACCATCACTATCAAAATACCTGCAAGTAAAACAAAAATTTAGTGGGGACGACTGTGGCTTTGGACAACTGACTGAAACAGAGAGAAAAGGGGAAAAAATACTCTCTGGTGCGGCGATAGGGTAAATGATGGGGGAATGAAGGGTGAAGGTAGTTTTGAACAAACAGATACCTGTTGGGTGCGGGAGACAGCTCAACAGGCTAACAGATAAGTTAGCCAGTAATAAATTTCCAATGGGTCATTTGGAGTGTGAGATGGCAGGTGACAATGAATGACAAATACGACTGAGTGACGTGGAGGGAGTTGATTGGGACTTGACCATGGTGAAGGGACTTGTAACAGGGTGAAAGGATTGACAGAGTAATGAGATGTGATCTTTAGGGGAAAAAGTGGAAGATGATGTCATGGGGTGATAAGTCATGTCAGACCATGGTAAGCGGTGGGAGTCTGAACCGATGGATTCCTACCACATAGAGGAAAGGGGCCCGCCAGAAAAACAATCCATTCTGAACCCGCCCCCCCTCCGTTAAAAAAAGATCGGTTGGGGG
>JZKD02S1864917.1:1352834-1364825 GCA_000966675.3 Picea glauca | reverse complement strand
AAAACAAGAACTACATATGCTATGCAACTGTGTCCTTCACTCCAAGACGACTTCGCAGAGAATGGAACTTCTGCTCAGTGAAGGTCTTGGTGAAGATGTCTACTGTCTATTATGCTGAAGGATAGAACTGTAAGTCGATGATCCCCTCATGTACTAAGTCCTGGATTTAGTGCATGTGGATCTCAATGTTCTTCTTCCGCTTCCTCTGAAATGGATCTTGGCAGAACTTCATAGTGCTATGGTTGTCACACCAGATGATGATCAGACGATGAAACTGAATGTCCAACTCAGTGAGAAAATGATGTAGCCACATAGCCTGAATGGTTATGTTAACTACTCCTCTGTACTCTGCCTCGACTAAAGATAGAGAAATGACATCTTTCTTCTTTCTTAACCAATGGATAGGCCCAAAACCAAGACTGAGTGAGTAACCATATGTGGACTTGCGATCAATGCTATCACCAACCCAGTCAGAATCAATAAACACGATGAGATCTAATGTAGATTCTGCTGCATAATGAATCCCAAAGGTGATGGTTCCCTGTACATATCAAAAGATACACTTTCCAACCTTCCAATGTATCTCATGCGACTCCTGCATGAACCTGGAGACTGTGACAACTACATATGAGAGGTCTGGTCTGGAGTGTGTGAGATGAAATAAGCTCCCCACTAGTTGTCTGTACAGTGTGTTGTCAACCAGTGGAGTTTCCCTGCCATCCTCAAGTTTGAATCCTAATAGGAAAGGAGTCAGAGCAGACTTGTAGTCTTTCATGTGAAATATCTCAAGGAGATCTCGTGCATACTTGGCCTGAGACAGTTTTATGCCTGATTCATCCTTGTTGATCTCGAGTCCAAGGAAGAAGTGTAGCGGACTCATGTCCATCATCAAAAACCTATCATGTAGAATCCTCTTGACTGCAACAATCGTTGAATTCAAGCAACCAATGATCAACAAATAAACAACTTACAAAACTAAGAGTAGAAGTGAATCAGCCATCCTGAGCATGTAGACATTCGGGTCTGATTTACAACGTACAAAGTTCTGTGACAAGAGGTAGGAGTCCATCTTGGCATACCATGCCCTCAGAGTCTTCTTGAATCGTTAAAGTGACTTCTTCAGTCGACAGACCAAAGATGAGTCCTGCATAAATCCCTGGGGATTCTCCATATAGATCTCCTCAAAGAGATCACCATGAAGAAATGCATTCTTCACATCCCTTAGTTTCCACAATGGCAAGTGCCAATCGTATGGAATCCATATTCGCTACTGGAGTGAAGGTCTCATCATAGTCAATACCATGCAACTACTGAAAGCCTTTGGAGACAAGACTGGATTTTTCCTGTAGAACCATATTCATCTTACAAGTTTCCTCCCAGAAGGAAGGGGAACCAAATCCCAAGTCTGGTTCTCGAGGAGGGAGTTGTACTCCTCCTACATGGCGGATTCCCAAAAGGGATTTCCAACAGCCTCGCCATAAGATTGTGGATATGAATACTGAACCAAGAAAAGATGCTTGGAGGGAAATGGTTCAGTGGTAGTAAGTGCAACATGAGGCTCCTAAAAATTAGATTGAGTCATCCTAGTATAGGTTGGATCACCAACGAGATCCCTTGCATCCTGAAGAGTAGTATGTGCCCACTTGGGCCTCTGTTCTGGCTCTGCAACTACATTTGGATGATTTGACTCTGCATCCAACTGTATTGACTCTGAATCTGAATCATCTGAGTCCTATGAATCAAAAATCTCATTTGAATAAGAGTTGGCATGTGCATGCTCATCATCTCAGACAGGTGGAAGAGTGAAGGTGTCTACATGTGGCTACTGAGGTACATGCGAGAGACTTTCCTTGAATTGGACACTACACTCAATGATGAGCCGGTCTGAGGAAAGATCAATAAGTCGATATCCCTTCACACCATCGAGGTGTCCAACAAAAATGCACTCAGTGCTCTGTGGATCAAGTGCCTTCCTCTTTTTAGAGGGAATCTGGGCCCATGCACGTGAACCGAAAATGCGAAAGTGGGTCACTTCCAGTTTGAGGCCGCTCCAAGCCTCATAGGGGGTCTTATCCTTGACATATCTATGGGGAGATCTGTTTTGGATGTATGTTGCATAATTAAGTGCTTTGACCCATAGTATTTGTGGTAGTGACTTTGCATGCTACATGCAAGATCCCATCTCCTTTAGAGATCATTTTTTCCACTCAACGACTCTGTTTTGCTGAGGAGTATAGGGAACTGTGTGCTGCAACTATATCCATGCCTCATGGAAAATATTATGGATCTCATGATTTACATACTCTCCCCCATTATCAGTTCGAAGGACTTTTAACTTCTTTCCAGAATGTGTCTCAACCAGGGCTTTGAAATCTTTGAGGTGTTGAAAGACCTCAGATTTTTTCCTGATAAAGTAGATGCATGTAAAACGTGAGAAATCGTCACAAAAAATGAGAACAAACCTTGCTTTGCTAATTGATGGATGCAGAAAAGGACCTGTGAGGTCACTATTGATTATATCTAAAGGTGCGGAGTCTCTCTGAGACTTTCCCTTGTCGAATTTCTTTTGAGGGTGTTTCCCGAGAACACATCCCTCACATACTCCCTTGGAGAAATGAATTTTTTCTAGACCATCAACCAATATTTTCTTGCTAAGTTGTTGCATGTATCTGAAATTAAAATGTCCAAACCTTTTGTGCCATATCCTACTACTTTTATCAGCATGAGTAAGTAGTAAAGAAAAATCAGGTTTAATGAATTCAGAAAAAGTATACAATCTATACTGATGATTTACCTCACTGGTAGAAATCCTGGAGTTGGTTTTCATGTCGTATATGTCCATGGAATTTGGTGTGAATATGAATTCCTTTCCGGTGCCATAATTCGTCATCTGATACATAGAGAGAAGGTTGACATAAAGTTTGGGAACGTGTAGCACATTCTCAAAGCTTCCGTTGGTGAGTTCAATCCTTCCTTTGTCGGTGATTTCGACAAAAGAATTGTCCCCGATCAGAATAGGAGGACCTTTACATGCATCCAAATAAGAATATACTCCCTTTGAGGCAACCATGTGATGTGATTCTCCTAAATCAACGATCCAAGCATTGGGAAAGGAGTTGATGGCAATCAAGGCATGGCTAGAATTTCCTTTCTTGGCATTTAGATCTTCTGGCTTCTTCTTCTTGGCACCCTCGGGGATGCGATCTCCAAGGTTTTCTTAATGAAGTATTTGAGACATCAGATCTATTTTTTTTTGCATGCATGTGGACTCCGAATGGAATCCTTTGTGACAATACATGCATTTATCTCCTTTTCTTCCCTTTTCCCCTTTGGATTCGAAGGCATCAGTGAAGGGTCTTATGTACCCTTCCTTCTTCGGATGTGCATGAGATTTCCGTTTATCTTTATCTTTATATTTCTAATATTTTTTGCTTCCATCTTGCATAGTGAGTGCATGAGCCTTTGGGCCTTTGATTGTGCCCATGTTGATGAGCTTGGTTTGCTCTTGTGTCATTGCTTCGATAAAGTCCTCAAGAGAAGGCATCTTCTAGGTGGCTCCAAAGGAGAATTTGAAAGAATGGAACATGGATACGAATATAGAGAATTCATGACCAATTTGGATAGAATGGTGAGAACCATTTGTTTCTCCTCCTTCAATTTATCAACCCCACAAGCTTTGAGTTGCGATAGTAAATCCTTGAATTTTGTAAAGAAATCTTGGATATTGTCGAAGCATTTTGGATCCAATGTGAGAAACTCCACCTCTAGAATGTGTCACCTCATCTCATCCTATTTTCCAAAGAGCCCTTCCAAGGTGGTCCAGGCTTCATTGGGAGTCTTACAGGAAGATACGTGAAAAAGGAGATCGAGAGAAATAAGACTGCAAATTGTTCCGAGTGCCTCATCCATGCAATTTAAGTAATTGGATTTTCTATGGCTGATGTTGGTTCTGTATCTGTATTCATATATAACCTATACAACTTTCTGGTTTGGAGTTGTATGGCTATTTTCTCCTTCCATGCAAAATATTTGCAAGGTGTAAGAATGAATTCTTTTTGGAAATCCATCTTTCTGTTGTCTTCAATCTTTTGTACCTGCAAAATGTTTTTGGTGTACATTTTGCTTAGCAGTTCGTCGGATCTGATACCATGTAAATCTGTTGAACCTACACATAATAGATCTAGCTAAACAATAATACACACATTTGCAGAGAGAATTGGAGAAAGAAGAAGAAGGAGAGAAAGAATGAAATAATTCTCATTAACCATAATGAATAATGAATAATTTACACATGATATACTCTGTATAACTCAATGAGTGCGCACTGGAGGAGAACCAATGCACCATAGTGGTTGTCTAGAGTGATATGGACACACCCTAGCAGTTACGGGAGTGAACTTCCACACAATCTAGTCTCTCAGGCAGTTACGAGAGTGAACTGCCACCTAGTTGAGTTAACTAGTCAACTAGTCTTCAGTTAACTGACTGAACATAGAGTAGTGAGGAGTTAACTCAGGAAATCAAGTGTAATGCACCAGTCTAGTGATGATCCCAAGACAAGTGCAGATTAGTTGGTGATGATCCCAATGTTGCATGGTGACAAAACCAATGCAACATCTAAACTCAATTCAACTAATCAAACTGAAGTGCCAACTGAAAGAGAATATTCTCCCCTAAAATATAGGAGACTGGATAATGACTAATTATGAATAATAAACAAGGGAAAAACTTAGGAAAAATAAATCCTATGTGTGTGTGAAGTAACTCCAACAACCTTATCGATCCAAGTGTCATTTCTTTGATGATTAAGACATGTTGGCCCTTGGGTATGGAAGTAAGAAAAGATTAAGGCAGAAAAGAAGGAATGTGAACTGTGCGGAAGACATAGTGACTGTTATTGGGTCAAAGTGAGAAGAAGAGAAGAAAAGATGGGGCAAAGTAAGAGAAAGCAAGATGTTGGATGAGAATATTGAGGATGACAGATCAGCAAGGAAGATAGATCATGGACAACTCAGCAAGCAAAAAAATCCACTGTTGGATGCTTGGGAGCACCGCTTGAGAAGGAAGGAAAGATAGGCTGGCGAAGCCTTGAAAATGTGGGTCAAGTTTACCTAGGGTTTTGGTATCTAGGGTTTCAACACTTAGGTCTTGGCCTAAGACAATTGGTGAGTGATTGTAATGTATAAATAAGAACCTAGAGGAGGAAAGAGGGTTCATTCTTAGTCTGTTGTTCAATTATGTTATGAGGAGGGATTTCTATTAAGAGAGGACTATTATATCGGGAGAGGATTCTTTATTGTAAGATCTTCAGCTGGGTGCGAAGATCAACCCTACAGCTAGGTGCACAGGGAGGAGAGAGAAAAAGAGAAGATCTGCTAGCTAAGAGCGCAGATAAGAATTGTATGCTTTCATATTAATATATTATAAAGTACAGTTCTGTGGACGTAGCCCTAGAGAGAGGGTGAACCACGTATATCTTGTGTTGTGTGTGATTGATGCTATTTTTATTGTCATTTGATATACTGTTATTGTAATACTTTGTTAGATCTAACAAATAGTTGTGCGGAGTATATCTAAGCTGGGATTTGATATGTAGATGTTGTGTTATTCTTGTATTGAATCCACTTGGTATTTCCTTTGGTTGTAGACATCCCTGTCCTGCAACCCCCCCATAGCTACTTTGGGTGAGATTGCATCGGCCTCGCAGGTGTTTCCAAAAGGTCCAGTAGTTAGGTCTTGTTGGTGCACTGTTAGAGATGAATCCTGGGTCTTCCCCTATGCAAACAAATGGTTCTATTGCTAGGACAAGAATCTTCTTGAGGGAATGTCAAGGTGGTTTACATCTAAGACATATATTTGTAAGTGGTTAGAAGATAAAGAAAAGAACTTCGCTAAAGCCCAGAATAAGAACCCTAATCTTAGTACAAAGGATTGGTTGAGAAGATATATATTTACTGATATACATGAGATTTTCTTTGGAGGGATCCATCAGGGGCTATATGAGTGGTTAGCTAGGTTAGCAGATACCCAGTTTGAGATTAGATCTAGACCACCTGTGGTTTGGATGTCGATGCTGATCAAGAAGGTTAATATAGTCGATAACACCGTGTCACAAGCAGTAGATCACTGGTTTGATAACACCATTTGAGGGTACATCACCGAGTTTGTTGTTGAAAAAGTAGAGTCATATAGCCAAGTCGAGAGATATTTCTTCAAGGGACCCAGAGGAAATTTTTTATACTTTTTAAAGTTGAAGATAAAGATGCTATTGGATGAGAAGAACATCTTGAAGATACAATAGTTGGTCAGATTGGAAAAGGCTAATGTTCAAGAACTCGGACAACAACAACAAAACATAGGTTGGACATATGAGCAGTGGGAGAGCATTTAGAGAAGTCCCTCTTGCGAATCTATTTAAGAAGAACTATGGGGATGAAGGTTTCTATAGTGGAGAAGAGGTAGATATGACAGATGGAGAGAATTCAGAATCCACTAGGGAAGAGGAAGGAAAAGCTGAAGAACCTCACCGGGAAGATCCAGAAAATTCGGGAATTGCACAGATTATTGAAGTAAGTACTATTACTCCCTCTGTTGTTTCAACAACACTAAGCAATCAGAGTAATCAGAGTCACCCTATCATTCAGAACACTGTCACTAGCATCCCATCACATACTCAGTCAGGAAACCTAGGAAGATCTATGGCAGATGAGATGAGGTTACCCACCTTTGGAGGAGATGGATCTGAAGACCCTGATCAACACTGGTTTCTCTGTGAAGTTGTGTGGAGTATTAAGAATATCACCGACAAGGTTGTCAAACGAGCTCAGTTCAGTACTACCCTAAGAGATTGCGCACTGAGCTGTTACATGAAATTTGTCCAGGGAGCTGCACCTAAACCGTTGAATGCCATTAAGACTGTGCTAATTTCCGAATTCAAGAAACCTAAGTCAGAATCGCAGTACATTACAGAATTGAAAGAAATCAAGCAGAAGATAGTTGAACATGTGTGGGAGTTTGATCAGAGACTTAAGACCCTGACAGGCCATCTGAGTTTTCAAATCCTAGATGAACAAAACAAAGAATGGTTCATAGCTGCTCTCTTACCACACATTAGAGTTCTGTTGATGCAACAGAAGATTGCTTCGCAGGCTGAGGCGCTGGAGATCGCCATGAAACTAGAATCAACCCGTATGGGAGAATCCAGCTCAGGTATGAGTCAAATCTTGAGTCATCTAACTATTTTGTCTCTGCAGGTCGAAGATATGAAGAAAGACAACAGAAAAGATAAAAGACAAGACATTTGATGTACCAGATGCAAATCAGAAGGCCATGACAAAGAACATTGTTCGCTATTTCATGAATACTTGGCCTTTGGATCTCTGGGCCCTTTGAAGCAAGTCACCCTACCCTGGTGCGAGGTATGTAGAGATAAACATCTCCCTGGTGAGTGTTATTACATGCAAAAATATGTTCAGACACCCACAAATCTGTATTGCACGTTATGTAAGTCCATGGGGCATGATGATCGGGATTGTATGGATTATGACCTCATGCATGAAAGGTCAAGGGATATATACAAAATTCAAGGTGAAGTACAACAAGAAGGAAACACTATGCAGTATAATTCTCCAGGAAGAGGAAACTTCAACCCTCACCGTGGATTCAAAGGAAGAGGACGAGGAGGAGGTATGGGTCGAGGTCGAGGACAAATCATTTGTTATAAATGCACGCAACCAAGACACTTATAAAGGGACTGTCAGAACCCTTGTACCACTTGTAGCTACTGTAGCTCGTTTGAACATGTTATCGAAGATTGTCCTGTGCTGCTAGCCAAACTTCAGGAGAGATGAGGACCTCAGCAGAACTCGCAAGTGCAACTGATATATGTTGAACCTCGCAAAGAGGACCCTAGAGTCATTGTTATCACTAGAGAAGGCATTGTTACAGGGGAAGATAGAGTGACCCAAGGAAAAAATACAGAATACTCAGAAGTCAGGAAAGCTGCAGAGAAGACACGAGTTTTTGATGCGAGGAAAGAAAAACAAATATTTGAGGAGGCAAGAAAAGAATTCAGGAGGGACCAAGGTTCTTCATCAAAGACACAAAAAAAAGTGCGAGAATGTGGGATGCCTCTAGCATTCGATCAGTCTTGTCTATCTGGAGAAGGATAAAAGGTAATAAATCTCATGGAATTCTTATATACTTGTATTATGTTGATTTAAGATGAAAGCACTGTACAAGAGCTACAAAATTTAATCAGACAGTATGAGCTAGGAAAGATAGATCCCTTACTGAATAGAGTAGTACACCAAGTCTCTAAAAGGAGAAGGACAAATAAGGAACTACACCTGAATGCTCAAATTGGAGACTATGATATAGATTATGTGGTCCTTTGACCTTGGGTCGGAGGTCAATGTCATGACGAAGAATACCTGGGAACTGATGGGAAATCCTAAGTTGATCTATTCCCCTATCAGGCTTAGGATGGATAATCAACAAGCTGTAAGCCCCTTTGGAAGATTGGAACATGTCCCTGTGGAAATTGATAGAGTAAGGATGTTTAAGGACTTTGAGGTGATTGAGATAGTTGATGATAGTTGTCCCTACCCCGCGTTGTTAGTAATTGATCGAGATTTCAATAATTTCACTATGGTTGATTTAAAGAAAAGACGAATGACGCTTGAACGAGATGGCCTTAGGGTCGTTGCACCTTTAGATCTTGATGAAGGTCAATGATACACATAACCCATCAAAGAAGAAGACCGCGTATATGAACTCGAAAACATATACAAATTAACAGTCAGACAACAAGATTACATTAATCTTACGGAGGATGGGAACCTAAGCTGGCGAAGTGACAACACATGTTCATCAGATTCAGAAGAAGAACTGGAGAACTGGAAGAACAAAATGTATTAAGTATCTACAAGGAGATGTGCTAGATTAACCAGAGAAGTTCGCTGGATCGACACAATAGTAAGTAACTTACCCACCTTTGATGGTCTAAATCATTTAGAAGCATTCTTGTTGGACTTTGAAGAAATTGTACCAACCCAACAAAGATTGTTCGCAATGGATGAGGCCTTGAAAGAAACACCAACAAGATGGTTGGGGACACACAAAAACAACATTACAGACTGGGTACAATGTCGTAGTTTGATGACAACACGGTTCTCAGTGCAAGTAGAAGGCCGCGAAGTTAGGTACACAAGTCAAAGTTGTCCGAAGGCCCATGTGCGCAGTTAGGAGGATGCTTAGAGAAACATTCCTCAAGAGGAGTGGGTGCACAAATTCATTAACATGTTGGACATAACCCCTATCAACTGGTATCTTCAAGCAGAACTACGCCTCATCACTACATATTGGGAAGGTATGACTCAAAATTTTGTAACTACCTTCTTATTCGAAAGTCAATATCCTTCATTCGATCAAGTGTTAGAGATTGTAAGACATAAATTATTTGAGGAGGCATCTAACCTCCCTTTGGAACAAGAAGAGGACGAATGGACTGTACCTCTCCAGAAACTGCAAGGCTTCTACAACATCAATGCTGATGAAGACGATGATCCTAGGAAGGTGAACATCACTGAAATAGAAGTCCAAAGAGACATAGAAGGACCAGGAGTTGAGCTACCTTTCATTGAACAACTGATCAATATCAATAAAGTTAATATTGGAACAAAGAAAATACCGAAGCTTGCAAATGTTGGAGACTATTGGGATGTTGCCACTATTGACAAGATCACAGAGCTACTGCATGAATATCAGGACTTGTACCCAACCAAGTTCACTGATATGAAGGGAATTAAAGGGCCTATGGGAGATATGAGGATCCCTTTGAAACCAAATGCCAGGCCAATAAAACAGATACCTTACAGATTGAACCCTAAATATAAGGAGAAAGTGGAAATTGAGCTCGCCAGAATGCTGGAAGCTGGAATCATATAACCTGTTGAAGAGTCAGAGTGGATTAGTCCTATGGTGGTACAAGACAAGAAGACATGAGAGATCAGGATCTGCATAGATCTCAGGAAGTTGAACGATGCCTATTTGCATGACCCATTCCCTACACCATTTATTGACAAAGTGTTAGAAAATGTAGGAGGCCAGGAGGTATATTATTTTACAGATGGATTTTCAGGATACCATCAGATCCAAATTGCCAAGGAAGATCGCCATAAGACCACCTTTTCCACATAATGGGTATCCTACCAGTATACGATGATGCCATTTGGATTGAAGAATGCCCCAACCATATTTTCCAGGGTGGTGGTCGAAGCATTCAAGGAGTTTCTACATAAATTTCTAGAAGCATACTTTGATGATTGGACTATTTTTAGTTTATTGAAAAATCATATTGAGTGTCTAAGGCTAATGTTGACAAGTGCAGACAGTGTCATATTTCCTTAAACATGAAGAAATGCATCTTCTTTTCACCCTTTGGAGTGCTATTAGGTCATATTGTATGCAAGAAGGGATTGCTGGTAGATCCATCTAAGATTGCCATTATAGTTGATCTGTCCCCTCCTACTTCAGTCAAACAGCTGCGCACTGCGCTGGGACATACTGGATACTACATGAAGTTCATTAAAGGCTATGCGCATATCACAACACCCATGGAGAAGATTTTGAAGAAAGACTGTCAGTTTCATTGGACAAAAGAATGTCAGTAGAGCTTCAACACGCTGAAAAAGAAAATGGTTACTGCACATATCCTGGTTTTTCCAGATTGGAGCAAGGAATTTCACGTGCATGTCAATGCATATTCTATTGCATTAGGAGTTGTGTTAGCACAACCGAGAGCAAGAGACATCGACCACCCATTAGCCTTTGCTAGTAGGAAGCTATCAATAGTTGAGATTAATTACACCACCACTGAGAAAGAAGGGTTAGCCATGGTGTATGTGATGCAGAAGTTCCGCCACTACTTGCTGGGAGGACACTTTAAAATGTTTACTGATAACTCTGCGCTGAAATACCTAGTCAACAAGCCAGTGTTGGGGGGGATAATATGAAAATGGATTCTGTTATCTCATGAATATGATTTTGAGATCGTGGAGAAGACAGGAAGAATGAACAAAGGTCCTGACCACTTGTCGAGGTTGGAACATGGAGAAGAGCCTACTAGTTTGGATGATACACTGTTGGATGTACTGTTGTTGGCCATTATAAAAATTGATGATCACTTCATAGAGATAGCCCAGTTCCTGTCAACAGGAATGGCACCTAGTGAATATACAATCACCCAGAAGAAACAACTAGTAGTGCATGCTGCAGGCTTTTCACTTACAGTTGGACAACTATACAAGATGGGACCTGATGAGATATTGAGGAGGTGTGTTATGGAGGTAGAGTGACCATTGATCCTCCTCGAAGCTCATGAAGGCATCGTAGGAGGACACTACGCAGGAAAAGAAACAACACAGAAGGTTCTTAGAGCTGGCCTCTAGTGGCCTACCCTACACAAAGATGCTAAGGACTATTACAGAGCCTGTGATGTATGCCAAAGAGTTGGGAAACCATCCAGAAGAGAAGAAATTCCTTTAGCACCATAACTGACCCTACAAGCATTTGAGAAATGGTCCATTGACTTCGTGGGACCTATAAACCCACCAGGGAAGCACACAGGATAAAGGTACATAACCACCATGACAAAGTACTTGACCAGATGGGCCGAAGCAAGAGCAGTTAAGGACTGTAGTGAAACTGCAGCTGCATGCTTCATATTTGATGACATCATAACCTGGTTTGGATGCCCAAAGATTGTTATGAGCGATCAAGGCACACATTTCATCAATAAGAACCTTGAATCCTTGACTGAGGAATTTGCAGTCCATCATCAGAAGAGCACACCTTATGTTAAGGTCCTAACCCGTACATAGGTAGATCAATGTATTCAGATGTAATAAAGGTCAATATTAATAAGGACTTTCAATAAAATAGAATAAGGCAGATGTAAGAAGACCTAATAGAAGCTTCCGCTTCTAGAAG
>JZKD02S1864917.1:1321931-1332171 GCA_000966675.3 Picea glauca | reverse complement strand
ATAGGCTTCCAGAAGCTTTATGGGCATACAGGACTACATGGAGAAATACCACTGGTCATACTCCTTACGAGTTGGTATTTGGTAAGCAAATTCTCCTTCCCATAGAATTTCAGATTCATACATTCCGTTTAGCAGCAGAACTGGGGTTGGATTTGAGTGAATCACAGAAACAGAGGGTCATGCAACTAAACGAATTAGGATAAATGAGGTAGGATGCTCTTCAAAGGACCATCCTTGTGCAAAGTCAACGCAGCAAGTGGCATGACAAATACATCAAGAAAAGACATTTTCAACCAGGGGATTGGGCACTACTTTTCGATTCCAAATACAAAACTTTCAAAGGGAAACTTACAACGAGATGGTTGGGACCTTATGAAGTAGAAACTGTTTTTGATAACAGTTCTGTCAGGATTAAAACCATAGATGATTCTCATAATTCCTTTGTGGTGAATGGACATAGATTGAAAGTGTACAATAACCTTTGTCGAAAGATGATTTCTTACAGGAAGTGGCCAAGCAAACAGAACTAAAGATAGTGGGAGAGGAGTCTTCTCCTCTTGCTGATTCTTGATCATTCATACTGTTTTAAAATTCTATACATAATGAATTTTTACCAGAAAAAAAAAATAAAAAAAAATCAAATAATATAAAAAAAAAACATTTATTTTCTTTTCTTTGGATATGTTGATCTTTTATTTTTAGTTTTACAGGTTTTTAAGAGCAAGTACAAAACTGAACTTTATCACTCTCTCGCAACAGGTAAGAAGGTAAGACTATTTTATTTCATGAAATTTTCTTATCAATATAACTGACTTGTTTTGAAACAAATAAATTTGAGTTTGTTTGCTCCCTTTGATTGCTCATTAAAGTATGAAAGGGGCATTTATCAGGAAGGATTATTCTTTACCATACCTGGTGAATTATTATGGGAAAGAAACCCCCTTAGAGTCTTCTTTTAGCATTTCCTCAGACTCTCCAAACATGAGGAAGCAATGAGCATGTACTAACTTGGGCTCATAAAATCCACAAGTAAGTGATTACTATTCCAAACAAAATTATGTCTGCAATATTTCTATCTGCACTTGCGTTGGATGATGTGGAATACGTTAAGGTCCACCTTCCAACAAATCTCACTCCATCGACATCAACACCTTATCTGGAGCAAATGTTAGAGATTATTTAGCACCCTAGGCTCTGCATGCCTCAATGGCAGATGTCCATGCTAACAACCCTGGGAATACACCAATGTCTCTTGGTTGATAGATCCTACATGTGACTCGACACCAACACCTTTATTTGTACCTGCTAAGATGTGTTGTAGGTACCTTGAGGCCCATTGACATCACTGGTGGGTCATCTCGCATCGGTTAACGACATTCATTAATTGCCGGTAATCCGATGATTTCTGTTTGTGTTCAACTCTAGAACATTCATTCACACAAACCAGAATTGTACCAGGGGTAGAGCTTTGAAGCTGTTGAAGACATGATTTCATTTTATCTTTTCAGGACAGAACAAAAGCCAGGTTCAGGAATCATCATCAAATAATTTGCTGCTATAAACAGGAAGTTTTTCTCAGCAGGATATTATTGGTTAAATATTCTCTGCAGATTCCTGAGTGTTTCATCAGTACCAGTCAGTACCAGCACAGAGTTCATCAGCTACAGTGGTCATCAGAAATACAAGAGCAATTACCATTTTCGCGCCCTTCAGATCCAAACTTGACTTCAAAAGAAAATTCTACAACAAGACTTGCATAACAAAAGCGATAGGTAATTTAACTCAGGTATGCTTAGTTCATGTTGATTTACTGTATTAATTTACATATTAATAGCTTGAACTAAGGATGCCTTGTTTACTCCATAATGTTTCATCATACCCATGACCTGTACCTAATGAACCAACCCACATTGACATTCCATATCATGAAAATACACAACATTACCGGAGCTGAGTTCGACATGACTCATATATGATAATACTCTGCACTCATGTACGACTATCATCATTTTTCTACACGCCGTCGATCCCCATGACAATTCAAATATTCTCCTATGATTTTTCTCCCGACTACATCCTCCATCACATTCTCTTCCTTCGTCGCCCTCATCCAAATTTCGCTGCTCACACATAGACCTTCCCTGTGATATCAAGTGGATCCATGGTAGCAAATCGCCATGAACCGGAGACATATGCAGACTTAGAGGCCCTTCCGGAGTATGAGGCAACCAGAGATATTTTTAAGCAAGCAGGATGGGAGTCGTTTCTAAGGAAATTCGATGGGTATAATGATGCAATTACGCTTCAATTTGCTCTGCATTTTCAGGGTGGGTTCGCTAAAGTAGGCAAGCTTGAGTTCGAAGTCACGGAGAAATTCATTTTAGAGGCAATTCAACTACCCACCACAGGCCAGAGATGGACATAGGGTCAACCTGTTGACAAACAACTCTGTACTCAGCTTTTGAAACCACAATACCGGGAAACACAGTGGTCTGAGGGAACATCGCGGTCATGGTTGGAACCACAGTGGGCTCAATTGTTAGCCATTCTCCAACGTTACCTCACGTGTGAAGGACGGTATACCATCGTCTTTCCCTGCCATGCCCGACTCCTGTTACACTTCAGAGGTAATCATTTGAACATACCCTTCTTTCTGTTGAAAAGTTTAAAAAATATGACCGAACAAGTACAAAAGGCCAAGGATTTTCGTGGAAGTCTATTTCATTTTGGTCTTGTTAAAATATTGATTAAGTCTGCACTTTTCAAGAAGCAAGAAACTTGGGATATGTTCACTATAAAAACCCTAGCCTCTGCCAAGTCTAAAGACAGGAGTGTTAAGCCTACTCCCCCACAGAAGAAGTTGAACGCTAGGAAAAAGAGGGTTAAAACCCCAACCAGAGTCTGTGCTAAACCTAAGGACATACTCGATAGCACCATTGAAGCCAGTACTGAAGACCCTGATTTAGAACATTCATTTGATGCTCATAGGTTTGATGGAGTGGATACCCATAATGAGACTGTGAAGAATACTACTCCTACAGAGGCACATGTTGAAATCCCGAGCTCTTCCCTAGCTGCTGAGAACATAATTGACGTGCAAGAACTGGCAGAGTTGACTGACAAACCTAGGAGAAATCCAAAACGAAAATGTAAAATCACATTGTCAGGTATGGATAACTCTGTGCCCAGTTACCCACAAGAGGAGAGGTTAGAAAGTGTGGATGATCATGAGGAGGTTCCAGAGCCCTCTGAAATGACTTGGACTCTATCCCAATTAATTCGAAAGACTCGTAAAATGGATCGACAGGCTACTACGCCCAAAGGAATTGAGTAGAATAAGCCAATTCGAGTACCAACAGGTACCCCTGCTCGGATACAAGGAGAGTTCACTCCTGAACCTAGTCCAATTGACAACCCCGATCCAGTTGACACCTCTGAACTCAGTCCAGATCATCTAGATCCAGTTGACACCCTTGCTCAAAATCCAGACGAGTTTACTCATGCATCGAGTCCTCAAGCACAGCCAGGACAAGATAAAACATTTGAAACTTACTGTGAAATTTCCTCCAGTCGATCCTTGAAACCAATGGTAGCCAAACTAGAAAGAAGGAATAACAGATTGAAGGAAAAGCTATAGGAATACACTATCTTGGACCGGCATATCAAAACTGAGAATGAACTCATGAAAGTCAGGATAAATCATTTCTTGTCTAAAATTGAAAGATTAAAACGAAGGAATAAGGGTCTTTTCCAAAGGAACAAGAAACTACAGAAGACTGCCAGAAAGCATATTATCATCAACCGAGTCCTCAAGAAAGAAATCAGAAATATGAAGAAATAGGAGAGGTTACAAATGTTGGTTGCAACTGCTACAACCCTCTGATTGCTACCAATCTTTGACTTTTTGTTGCCTGAGGACAGGCAAAGACTTCAGTTTGGGGGCATGTTGGTCTCCAGTTTTGATCATGTTTTTTCCTATATTATATCACAAACACCTCCATTTCCATACACAGTACCACCCCTTTTGGCTTTGTTATGACACACTTGACATCTCTTTACCACTCAATGGGGTTACTCAAGGTATTTTTACGTTTCAAGTTATTTCTATGTATTTTGATACTTTAAATTAATATTGAAACTAATGTGGCTTGATTTAGGTACTATTTCTATTTGAAACAGGATTTGCCAGTACCAGGTACCAGCTCGCACCCTGTGGAGATACCAACGAAGCTGCTAAAGATCCGCACGTGATGGCTAGAGTGGGAGACAGTGCGATTTATATGATAGATGGAGTCATCACTCATATGCTGATTGAAGGCGAAATTATAGAACAGAGTTGTAATACTTCATGACTCACACTTCGTGACACTACGTGGCACGAAGATGTGAAGATCATTTTTTAACTGATTTCGAGTTAATTTCGGATCTGGGATCCGTTTGAATTAATGTCTTTTTGCTTTAAACTGTTATTGAGGAGGATCTATATAAACAGAAGATCACTCCTAAGAAACGTTGGGTTATGTTATGCCATGATACATTTCTGTCAATACAATCTGCCTTTGCGTTATGTTATTTCACTGTCATATGATTTGAGTTATTTCTCTGAGTAAATGGAGCGTGAAGCATGGCTAGTGTTTGCGTAGAATGATTGAGTAGTTCTGGCTGTTCCTTTCAACGATTGTACCTTTTGGTTGGGCCCGCCAAACAGGTTCAAGTCGCTGCTTTTCTCTGTTTTAGATTTAGTTCATTTCAGTGTTTTAGTATTTGCATGCATGTTAGCTTAGAGTTTGGAAATTAACTTGTTCAGAATCGTGCTTAATTATTCTTCAACTGCATCGTTTCCAGCATATTAATATCTTCTACGTTGATGAGTATTGAACGCATGGTTGATTCCTGTAGAGTTTAAGAGCATGAACTAGGTTTTCTTTGATTCCAGTTTGCAATCTGAACGTAACTTAGAGTTTGAATTTACTTTGTTTTGGTTAGGATAGTTAGGTTACTCTGCTCTGATAGATAATTAGATTAATCTGTTTTGTTAGGATAGCTAGGTTGTAAGTGACTTAGAGGAAGCTTCCGGTACTAGTAGGGTAAGTAGAATATTTCTTTTTTTTTCCTGTAGAATAGATTTAGATTCATTTTCGATATTTAGATTAAAAGAATTTTAGGAAATACTCTTTCTGTTATGACTTAGATAGGAATAGTGATGATTAAGATGATTAAAGATAATGGTAGAATAGTTTTGTGAAATCACATTAGAGTAGAAATAGAAGCACCAACACTTAAGCATAGGACTGTTTTCTGTTGATGAATTAAATAGGAGATGATAAGTTTCAGGATAGTCATTAGGATTCAGTTTCTAAGAGTGAGTTTGTGTTTTCTTTTAAGAATAGCCTTTAGATAGGAAGTAGAATCTTACCCGCACATACAGTGTAGCAGCTCTAAGTTTACTTGCCCTGGTTTGACAATTCAGTGTTTCAGGTCACTTAAAATCTTTAATATTGCAACCCGACAACACAACCATCGATTGGGATACACCTTCTGGTTGGAACTCCACCTACGATAGGGGGACCAACCCCACCTTTTGGACAAAATATACCTCCCTCTTTGGCTCAGTATTGGAATCAGATGATACAAAATCCTCCTCAAACGACTGGGGGGCAGCAGTTGCCTGTCCCTACTATAGGCCAACCATATCCAGGTATACCCAATCCTATTTGGGGTCCGAATGCTCAACCACATGTCCTCGCTAAGGGTTACAATCCCTGGAGCTACTATCCTCTCCAACCACCACCCGATCTGCCTGGGTCTTCCCATTATGCGCAGACCGCGTATGGTCCTACTGGTTTGCCGACAGGGCTTCCACCCCAAAGCCACCAGTACCCGCAGGTGAATCGACAGTTACCTTTTCTTGCTACTTTGGATTTGTTGGATTTGTCAAGGATTTTAAATGATCCTATTCGTCACTCTCCCCAATGGCCTGTTATTCCAGCCAAGCTTCCATCAAACATTCCTAAATTTGACGGCAAAGTGGGAGAGGACCCAAACAATCACGTTATGAATTTTCACCTGTGGTGTTCATCCAACTCATTGATGGATGACTCCATTCATCTACGTATTTTTCAAAGAACCCTTACAGGTTTCGCTGCGAAGTGGTATATCGAATTGCCACGGGGTTTCTTCTCTGATTTCAACACCCTAGCTATGGCTTTCCTTACGCATTACCAGTTACCGATCCGTTATGATACCGGGACTGAGATTTTGACTTCCTTCAAACAAAGTAAAGGCACTCATATCTCTGATCACATCCATGAGTGGCGAAGGAGACAACGTCTCATTAAACTTGAGCTCCCCGATCAGTTACTGGCAGAATGGTTTACAAAATCATTTGTGAACGAGATCGGTAAGGAGATTTCCATGGATGGCGTAGTCACGGAAGAGCAAGCTATAAGTTGTGCTCAATATCTCGACCATGTTTATTCACAAACGGGAACCCTTTACAATTTTCTACCTGACATACCTCGTCCTAATACTTCCATCACTTCAACTACTCCAACTACCTCACATGCAGCTGATGGTGTGATTGTCTCTTCCCAAGCCCAACCACATTCTGTGTCCAGCGTGAACCCTAAATCTACTTCTTATAATGTTCAAAATGCTCCGTCTCCTACCCCTCCCACCGGCAAGACTTCAAAGCTAAATGTGGTTCAATCTACCCCTGCTGGTAAGAACAAATCTAAAAAGGGGAGAGGTAAGAATTAGGAGGGCAAAAATATTTCTCAAGCAGAGAAAACCAAAACTACCCTTGTTGATGATCGAGATAAGCGCAAACCACGATACCCTTGTCTTATTTGTGGTGATGATCACTACACGAAGGATTGTCCATGATGTGCCGAGGTCACTAAGTTCCTTCAAGGAGCTCCAAAACCACCTGCACCGACTGTCTTGTCCCAACCATTCCCGTCTCAACAATAGGCTCAGTTGGTCATTCATGATCAACCCTCACCTTCTACCACATCATATGTTTTGATGTGTACTGGTGATTCTAAGTAGAGTAATGTTGCACTCACTACTCGAGCCAAAGATTATTCTCCTTCTAAAGAGAAGGTTGACGATTTACCTCCTTCCTTGGTACAACCCTCTCCTGCAACTCCACCTACGAACGGTCCTCTTCATCTTGAACGATCGAGCCTCGAAATAGTTCTACGACCCCCCCCAAAAGGTGTCATTTGAAAATCGGCTTTTAATCCTCACGCTCGTGCTGCCCAGAACTACAGCATTGTTGAAGATCTAGCTCAGGCACCTTCTGCGATGTCAGCCCTTGAAGTCCTTCAGACTTGTCCCGCACAACAGAAGGCATTGTTGAAAGCTATAGGTGGAATCGACTCGTCGGATGCGAATTTAATAATCTTTGACTTGGAATATCACATTCCAAGGTTACCCCCTCAACTCGCGTTCTAGATTCAAGTGGTTGTCTCTGACAAAAACATTTTCCAAACTGTTATTGATGAGGGTGCCTCGACTTGTGTTATGTCTCTTGCTTGTTGGAAAGACATTGGCTCTCCTCCTTTAAATGAATCCCAGAACACTCTTAAAGCCTTCAATGGCTTCGGTTTTAAGCCCTACGGTGTTCTTCCTTCATTGCCTATCACATTAGAAGGAAAAATGGTCCAAGTTGAAGTGGAAGTCTTTGACGCTCCCCTTGATTATAATCTTCTGCTTGGCTGCAGCTGGATCGATTCCATGTGCGTCATTGTGTCAACCCTTTTTCATGTACTGCATTTCCCTCATCAAGGAAAGGTTATCACCATTGATCAACTTGCCTTCTGCAATTCTGATACCCGTATTGGCAACGTGTCGTTTATCGCTACAACCCCACCGGGTTATGAGAACGTCGGTGTAGGCCTTTTAAAGGACTCCTTGTTAATGGGTACTTTTCCCATTCCACCGCCCAATGTTCCACGCTTGTTAGTTGCTTCTATCAACATGATCTCCACCGTGCCTCACGAACTTCCTGTGTCACAGGACCCTTGGAGTGTCCCTGACCCTGGAGATCATCTTCATTTCGGCGACGCAATGTCATTAAGTCCGGTTGAATCTGCCTATCAATCCATTCAATCGGCAACACCTTCTAACCTCTCTCTTGATGAGTTGTCTCCCGATCCTTTTCGTGTTATTTTTCCCACTGACGAGATGATCATGTCCGTCATGGAGGACACCCCTTGGGATGATGGGCATCATCGTTCCATACTTTTTCTGGAGCAACATACTCTTGAGAACTACCAATTGATTTCGACTCCGTCGACGGTTGTTGTCATTTCGACTGTTTCCGAGTCTACACGTGATGTGTTTTTTGAAGGGAACCAAAGCAACATCTCGCCCATGATTTCGATTGACATATCCATTAAACCTGGGATTGTCGAAAATGTCCATATTGGAGCTTCATGTTCCCCTGACGAAATAGTCACCTATACGTCTCTATTCAAAGAATTTTGTGACATCTTCGCCTGGAGCTACGAAGAGATGCCAGGTATCGACCATGCAATTGTTGTACATGAGATAAAGACATACCCTAGAGCTAAACCCGTCCAGCAATGCCTTCATCCAGTTCACCCACGTAAAGCGACTGCTATAAAGCTCGAAGTCGAGAAACTTCTGAAAGCCAGCTTTATTTATCCGGTGGCTCTTATAGACTGGGTTTCCAATCCTGTCCCGATTGACAAGAAAGGAGGCAACATTCATGTATGTGTTGATTATAGGGATATCAACAAAGATTGTGCCAAAGACAAATTTCCTACCCCTTTCGTCGATCAGATTGTCGATGACTGCGCCGGAAGTGAAATCTTCTCTCTCATGGATGGTTTCTCCGGCTATAATCAAATTAACATTTCTCCTGAGGATCAACATAAGACTGCTTCTATTTGTCCTTGGGGTACTTTTTCCTATCAGAAACTTCTTTTCGGTCTCAAGAACGCTGGCGCAACGTTTCAACGTGCTATGTCTTATGATTTTCATGACATTAAGCATATCGTTCAACCCTATTTGGATGATTTACCCGCTCATTCTATGCACATAGTCGATCACCCTACCCACCTCCGGGCCATTTTCGTTCGCTGTCGGTTCTATCGTATATGTTTAAATCCTCACAAGTGCATTTTTTGCGTAGAATCTGGACGTCTTCTAGGTTTTATCGTTTCACGTCAAGGGATCTGGGTGGACCCTTTAAAGGTTGAGGCGATCCTTAATCTCCCTCCTCCTTCTACACTTCACCAGTTGCAAAGTTTGCAGGGGAAAGAAAACTTTCTTTGTCGTTTTATCCCAAATTACGCCGAGATCACTCGTGGTTTTACGCGGCTACTAAAGAAAGATTCAGAGTTCGTCTGGGATACCATTGCCAACAATGCTTTTGAAGCTTTGAAGTTGTCCGTCACACGAGCTCTGCTTCTTTTCCCCCCCGATTACAGTCGCGATTATTTCCTTTATCTTGCTGCCTCGGAGTACACTATTGGCTTGGTTCTTGTCCAAGAGGATGATTCCCACGATGAACATGTTATTTACTACTTGATTCGAAGTCTCACGCCAACTGAAATCAAGTATCAACATGTCGAGAAACTGGCCTTGGCTACCATCCAAGCCATCCAACGCTTCCAACACTATATCCTCTCACGCAAGACTACAGTGATTTCTCATTGCAACCCTATGCAACACATTCTGACACGTCAATTGCTAGGGGGAAAATACTCCAAATGGATTGTGATACTCTAGGAGTTTGACTTGGAATTCGACCGTGCCAAGTCCAAGAAGTCCCGCAATCTGTCGCCGAACTTGGAGGGTAAAAGAGGGGTTTTTGAGCTCAATAGTGGAAATGTAAAAATGGTGTGGTAAAAAGAGTATTTACTCATTTTATTTACTTTTACTATATCATTTTGGTTTTTTATGATTATTTATCGATTAAACCCTAATCCCTAATGTCATGTTGAGTGTAACTCTTGTAGGCGTGATGACTTTGATGATCAAATATTGGGATATGGACATAGTTTTTTATGGTTTTTACATAAAACCTCGAGCATCGTTTTTGTCCATTCTTGTGCTCGTAAATACATGAGAACTTGATCGAGTGTACTTTTATCACTTTTTCGGGCTCAACAAGGTTATACGAAAAAGGAACCCCCCTGGAGTCCTCTTTAAGCTCTTTTCAGACTCTCTAAACATGAAAAGATCGCCGAACGACCTTGCTATTTTC
>JZKD02S1864917.1:1275615-1295411 GCA_000966675.3 Picea glauca | reverse complement strand
CCCTTTTTTCTCATTTCCGCCTGACACCTCCTGCCAGGCGTTCTCCACCTCATCTCCCAACTCACCTTTCCTCCTCCCCTCAGGCCTGCCACCTTGCGGTTTCCCTATCATGTTTCCCATGGCACCTTGCCTAGTCATCAGGTGCCATAGCCCTTTTCCCCCCAACTACATAGCCCTGCGCTCCATGACTCCTCTGCCCATCCACCACTTCCTGTTATGCACCCCAGTCTTCGCACCGACCTCCATGTCTACCCATTAGACCGTTCAACCAACCCAGGTGGCAGCACGAGAATACCTCCATGTCTCAAAGGTACAGAGCCAGCCAGATCGTTCTCAATCTCAAGAAGCAGTTATTAAGGTAGTTGGTGGTGGTTAGACATCGTCTCCGCCATAAAGGGAAAGTCCGACAACGAATTAAAAGCACGTCGGTTCACCCACAGGACTGTCAGGAGATTGATTGCATCTGCCATAGGTGCACGATCACTCAGAGACTGCATGCGTAGATTGTCAGTGGGCATGCAGACACAATGTTTTTAATGCAGTGTCCTGGTTTCGCTGTTGTGGTTTTCCGTTGAGTATATGTAGGTAGTTTTGATATTTTGTAAAGTATCGATGGTAGAGAGAAGCTCTTGATTGTAAAGTTTTAACAACCATTCTAGTTCTCTGGTTATGCATCTGTATGTAATATTTCTTGTTTTATGACAGACAGTTTTCCTACTCCATCTAAGTTTTTGTCTCATACTGAGGGAGTTCATGATTGACTGATTCGCATGAATTATTGCAATTGTGTTATGATAAAGGATTTATCGTTGCATCGTTGTATTCTCTGGTTTTCTGTGTTTAAATGTAAGAAGTTCTCGCATTTGGATGCTTTCTCCCACAGTCTGTTAGAAACCTGTTGTTTATGACAGACCCTTGCATTCTTCCTATAGAAGTCTCCCCCCTACTCACCCTTATTGCAACTCATTGTTTGAAGTTTATCTAAGACCTTACTTGCCCATGCATGCCTGGCCTAGTTTCAGAGTTGAAACTTATGATTTTACTTCCATTTGATCATCCCTTTTATAAACAAATCGTGACATAAACTGATGGGCGTCGGGCTCTACTCCTGCTGCAATCCAGGAGTGACTTCCGACGCTAACATTTCTGGTGCCATTGTAGGGGAGGAAGTTGAAAATATTCCCTAGGATTGAATGACATTGAGCTTCTGATTCTGAAGGTGCATCAGGCATTAGAGCCCTTGAAGATTTCTACTGTGCACCTAGCGACTCCACTGAGGCAAACCTGTCGGGTTAGTTGTGGCTTCCAGTGGTAGACACACGTGGTCCCATCCACAGCTGCCTCTGGCCATGCCTGAAGATGATCCAGAGGTTCTTATTAGAAAAAGGAAGGCCTCTCAAGGAGAAAGCTTCACCGCTGAACCAGGTATTTCCCCACCTCCTTCCATAAAAGCTCCATTTTCTTATTCTTGGCTTCCTAGCCAACCTGTTTCTGAAGTTTCCCATTTTCTGAACTTCGGGAGTGTTCCTGCTGTGTTTTCCCCTCCTGGTCTAGCATCAGAAGGAGAAACTCTTGTTACTCCCCTCTTCCCCAAAGCTGTGCCTTGGCGCAGACCCTCGACCTCAGAATATTTCACCACCCCTCCTTTTGTTACTGTTACCGCACAAAGAGAAGCGTCTGACCATTCAGGTCCTTTATCTCTCTCTCTCTCTGTTTTCCCCATTGCCTCCCTTTCCTCCAGAAAACTCTTTCCTGGTATCCCCTATTCACACTCCCTCTCCTCCAAGGTCTTCACCACCTAATATTCCCATGGCAGAAGCGAACCCCCCCATGATCAGAATGGAAGCCATAATAGCTGCTAGGTATGCTCCTCTTGTCTTATCACAGCCTGTCAATGCCCTCCTAGCAGATGGATACCTTAAGCAGCTACCCAAGTTTACAGGCGAGGGGGACATAACTGTAGAAGAACAACTAGAAGCCTTTTACAGTTTCACAGATGATAATGTTATCGTGCATGCAGACGTATGGATGAGGATTTTTGTCCATAGTCTCCAAGGAAAGGCTAGAAAATGGTTTAAGGCCCCGCCCCCATGGATCTATTGATGGGATCGAAGCTATGGAAAATTCCTTTTGAGACAGTGGGAGATAAAAAAGACTTCATGTATTACATGATAGAGTTTGGGTCCTTGAGAAGGAAAGAAGGAGAGTCTGTCTCTGACTTCTCTAAGAGATTCAATAAGATGTATAATAAAATCCCCGCTGAGATAAATCCCTCAGAAGCCTCGGCTAAGATCACTTATGCTAGTGCTTTTGATCTCGATTTCTGCCTACTGCTAAGGGAGAGAAGAGCCACTACCTTGTCCCACATGCAGGATGTAGCCGTGGAGGTAGAATCTAACATCTTGGCTGTTGACCGACTCGGAAGCACTGCTGATAGGAACATGCCCAGAAAAAGGCCTGAAGCCTCCTCATCCAGTCCCTCTCCCCTACCCCTTCAGATGGATGAGACAACTAGAGTACTAAAATCACTTTCTGCCATAATGGAAAGGTGGGAGTTAGAAGGGAAGCCCATGTATAGAAATCCCCAGAATGCTAATGGTAGAGATTTCAGGATACCTAATAACAATGGACCACAGGCCTTCCCAAGGGAACCAAAGGGGAAAGATAGGGAAGATCAAAGGATTCAAACCCCTCTCCAAAATAACCTGGTTACTCATGAGGGAGGGGAGAAGATAGACGAGTTTGGCCCGAAATTCACTGTGTTGAAGAAGCTCCTCCTTTTCCCCATTTGACTCAGTCTGCATATGAAGAATCCCTGGTGAACATTCAAATCCATGAGTTAGGTAAAGGAGAAAAGGCCGGTCACACCTCTAATAGATACAATCTTAGGTCAAGAAAGAAAGAAGGAAACTTTGACAGCCAAGACCAGCCCCTCATAGCAGAAAGGCCTTCTAAATCTGCAGCAACCACTACTAAATAAAAGAAAACTCAGAATGCTTCGCCAACAGTCAAAGAGCCTGTCTCTGACGTAAGGGAAGCTCCTAAGCCTATTTCCTCCTTTAATTTTGAGCATCAAAATTCATAAGATCAGAATTACCATCCCCCTCTCAGAGCTAGTTAAAAATGAAGACTTCAAAAGATCACTCTCCAAGATGCTACAGTCTGAGTCCCCCCAGCCTCCCTCTGACTCAGTGAACCTTCAAGATGAGAAGCCAACAGTCATCCTAGGTCCCATGGTAGAAGACAGAGATGATTCATCCCTTCCCTTCTACACCTCTATGAACATACATGATAAAGTATTGCATAATTGCATCATGGACACAGGAGCTTCCCATAAACTTATGCCCAAAGTAGTAATGGAAGCTCTAGAACTGGAAGTGACAAAGGCCTATCATGTTTTGTACCCTTTTAATTCAAGGAGGGTGCAATGTCTTAGAGTCATCAAAGATCTGGCGGTCTCTTTATTTTAGCTACCAATGAAGAGTGTGGTCATGGACAATGTGGTAACTGATGTTCCCCCCAAGTTTGGCATGCTGTTGTCTAGGTCTTGGATTAAAAGACTTGGAGGAACATTACAGATGGATCTCACATATGCCACCATTCCATTCTTTGGATGGGAACATAGGAGTTTGTACAGAGAAGCCCAACTAGCCTATATTTTCTGTGATGAAGAAAACCCCACTAATCACCCCATCTTTGCACTTGACACCGATTTAGGGTCTAGTTTGTTACAAATCAATGAAACTCCTGAGGTCCCTTTACAGATCAAAAAGCGGCCCATTCTTAATCAGGAGATTCACCCTCCAACCACCTCTATTTGGAAGATGTTCTTTGACGCAGCTTCCTCCAATATAGGCGCAGGTGCTGGAGTGATTTTCATATCGCCCTGTCAAGAGACCATATCCCTGTCATACAAGCTGGAATTTGAAACCACCAACAATGTGGTAGAATATGAAGCTCTTGTTCTGGGTATGAGGGATGCAAAAGAAATGGGAATAAGGGAGATGACAGTGTTCGGAGATGCGGAATTGATAATCCAACAGGTCAAGAATGTTTATCGGGCCAAGCATCCTCGGCTCAGGAGTTACATAAATGAGGTATGGGACCTAATTGATAATTTCTTCTCAGCTTTCAACATTGCTTTTGTCCCAAGGGAAGAGAATACCTCAGCCGATTCCTTAGCGGTCTCAGCTAGTCTGTTCAGGATCCCTCTGCAGCCAAAGATCAATGGTGAGGTCGAGATAAGATACAAGCCATCCATCCCGAACAATATAAAGCATTGGAAGGTATTCGAGGACGATCTTGAAATCGAAAAATTTCTTCAGTTCGTTGATGAGTTTTCTGCATTGCACATTGATCAGGATACTGATCCCAAAGGTGACCCTCCCTCTGAGGTATTCTTGAATAAAATTGTTAATCACCATATTTTTCAATTACCCAGTAATCACATTTCGAGGGGACTAGTCCCTTTAGAAAGACTATTCGATGGGAATGATGTGGCAGTAAAAGGTAAGATTTCAGGAGGAGATGCTGATTCATCTGAGTGAAACATCGACACGTATGAGGAGCCTAAGTTTGTCAAATTATCAAGCAGCCTGAATGATGAACAGAGGGCGGAATATACTGAGCTATTAAAGGAATTCATTGATGTGTTTGCATGGGCCTATGAAGACCTCAATAATTATGACACATCTATCATTGAGCACAAAATCCCGCTGAAAGAAGAGGCTAAGCCATTCAGGCAGAAGCTGAGACAGATAAATTCCATGTTGCACCTGTCATGGAGAAAGAATTCAAGAAATTTCTAGATGCCCAAATCATTGTCCCCTTGATATATTCCGAATGGGTGGCCAATTTGGTCCCAGTAAGGAAGAAAAGTGGAGAAATCAGACTCTGTGCTGATTTCAGGAACCTGAACAGGAGCTCAAGGAAAGATAATTATCCTTTGCCCAACATGGAACACATATTGCAGAGGGTAACTGGTGCATCTAGGATATCCATGATTGATGGTTTTTCTGGTTATAACTAGATATCAGTCATGCCCAAGGACAGAGAAAAGACGACCTTCACCACTCCTTGGGGCACATTCATGTATGCCTAGATGCCTTTTGGGTTGATGAATGCAGGAGAAACATTTCAGCGAGCCATGGATATAGCCTTCATTGGGGAGAAATATTAGTTTGTGGTGATCTATCTAGATGACATCACCATCTTCTCCAGGTCAGACAAAGAGCACCGTTGTCACCTGAGGAAAGTTTTCTTGAAGTGTCGGAGGTTTGGCTTGTCCTTAAACCCCAAGAAATCTTTGTTTTCTATGAAGGAGGGAAAACTGTTAGGTCATATAGTATCAGCCGAGGGGGTAAGGATTGATCCCAACAGGGTAGAAGCGATTCAGACCCTGTCACTTCCTCGGTCTAGAAAGGAGGTTTAGGATTTTTTAGGGAAGATTAACTTTTTGAGGAGGTTTGTATCGAATTTTGTTGAGATGGTGAAACACATCACGACCATGCTCATGAAGGAAAATGAAGTTAAATGGACTTCTGAACCTAGGGAATATTTTATCCAAATAAAGAAGGCATTGACTGAGGCACCTGTGCTGATCAGTCCTGATTATTCCAAAGATTTCTTGATTTTTTCTTTTGCTTCTTGTAATACAGTAGCAACAGTCTTGTTGCAGAAAAATGAGGAAGAGCGAGAACAACCCATTTCGTTCTTTAGCAATGCATTGAGAGATGCATAAGTCTAGTACGAGATCATGGAGAAGCAGGCCTATGCCTTGGTGAAAGCCCTCAAAGCTTTCAGAGTCTATGTCTTGCACTCAAAGGTCACTGCATACGTTCCTTCAGCCTCTGTGAAGGACATCCTTGTACAACCCGACATAGATGGGAGAAGAGGTAAGTGGATTGCCAAGATCCCAGAGTTTGATTTGGAGATTAATCCCACCAAGTTAATAAAGGGGCAGGGTTTAGCCAAGATGTTGGCTGAATCCAATTGCAAATCCTTGGGGATTAACTTCATCAACGCCTGTTCAGAAAATCCGCAAGCTGAGTCATCCAACAAGAATTCTCAGGGTGCCTTATCACTAGCAGCATGCACCTGGTACAAGGATATCTTGTACTTTCTGCAAGAATTGAAGCCTCCTAATGGAATGGGAAAAAGTAAGGTGAGAGCTTTAAAGCTCAAGGCGGTCATATATTGCCTCATTGACAAGGCCTTGTACTAGAAATACCCTCTAGGGGTATTTTTACGGTGCCTGGACCCGTAAAAAGCCCAGAAGGTTATGTTTGATTTCCATAACGGCCTTTGTGGGGGGAATCATTTCTGGAATACCATAGCTCATAAGATCCTCAGGGCTGGGTATTACTGGCCCACTTTATTCACTGATGTCTGCAGAGAAATCAGAGCTTGCATCAAATGCCAAAATTTCTCAGGAAAGAAACAACTCAAATCTTTGCCATTAAAGCCTATAGTAGTTTCAACACCTTTTCAGTAGTGGGGATTGGACTTCATTGGAGAAATTCATCCTCCCTCAAGTGGCCAACACAGATGGATCCTGACTGCGACAGACTATTTCACCAAGTGGATAGAAGCCACCCCTACCAGGAGTACTTCTCACAAAGTAATTATCAGCTTCCTGGAGGACATCATAGCCATATTTGGATGTCCTAGAAAAATTGTCACTGATAATGCCCCCCCCTTCCGGTCTGAGCCTCTGGTCAGGTTTTGTGAACAGTTTGAGATTTCACTGATTCACTCTACTCCCTATTATCCTCAAGGAAATGGATTGGCGGAGTATTCCAATAAAAGTCTGATCAAGATCATTAAAAAATTATTTGAAGACAATAAAAGGGCCTGGGATTCAAAGATCAAATTTGCTCTATAGGTCGATCGGGTGAAAACAAAGAAGTCCCTGGGCATCTCACCTTTCCAACTTGTTTATGGAGTAGAGGCTGTTTTTCCTACTCAACTTGCTTTATCTGTGGCAAAATTCTTTCAGGACCTTGAAGGAGAGCCTGACCATATGGTTAGAAGGATTCATCAGATGGTAGAAGTATAATAGATCAGGGATCAGGTCATGAACAGGGCCTATAATCATTAGCAGAAGATCAAGCAAGCCTTTGACAGGAAGAGCAGAAAGAAAGATTTCAAGCTGGATGATCTGGTGCTCAAATGGGATGCACCCAGGCAGGATAGGGGCAAACATAGTAAGTTTGATGCCCTCTAGTTTGGGCCTTTCAAGATCTCTGAAGTATTTTCAAACAACACTTACAGGTTGCAGGATTTGGAAGGCGAAGAAGTTTTTAATGGCCCAGTAAATGGGCATTTCTTGAAAAAATGTTTTTTGTAAGCCGTAGATGGTTCCTTTGTTTTTGTAAATATTGTTTTCTATTTTCGGCTTAATAAACGACTCCATAGCCAAACAACAAGGCACTGGATATGTAAAAAGAGTCCTTAGAGAATCACAGGGATGAATCTATCCCCCATGGAGCCTAATGTTAGCGACATTTCTTGTAAGAGAGGACGAAAGTGCAAAGAAGCGAGTGAAAACCCACTTACCCTAAGTTCGGGGTGCAAATGCGCCTGTGGATAAGCAACAAGTAGATATGAGCAACAGAGATATACGCGCCCAGATCCCCGGTCAACATCCGATTCCAGAGCCCCCCACCTTTCTATCTTTAAGCAGAGGGGGGGGTTCGGAATCAGGCGTGCACCTTCCCGACGGCTGAGATCAAAGCGCCCAGATCAATGATGCACAGGAGATTTTGGACCCCCCTTGCCTTTCTACCTTTAATAAGGGGGGGGGGTCTGGAATCAGGCACGCACCTTCGTGACGCTCGAGATCAAAGCGCCTGGATCAATGACACTCAGGCGATTCCAACCCTTCTCAGTCGTTCTGCCTTTAATCAACGTGGGGCCCCCTCCCATCGTGTCACCCCCTCGTCTGCTAACATCTGTCTGTCTACTCTCACTCCATCCATGTGGCGCGTCCATCAGTCCATCATCCTCTTACCAAGCTTCCATGTGTCTCCCTCTTTCCCCGTCACCTCTCCACTCACCCTCATGGTACGCCCATTTCCATTTTTTCTCATTTCCGCCTGACACCTCCTGCTAGGCGTTCTCCACCTCATCTCCCAAATCACCTTTCCTCCTCCCCTCAGGCCTTCCACCTTGTGGTTTCCCTATCAATTTTCCCATGGCACCTTGCCTAGTCATCAGGTGCCATAGCCCTTTCCCCCCCGACTGTAAATTTTTTCAATTTTGTAAAGTATCGATGGTAGAGCAAAGATCCCGACTGTAAAGTTTTAACAACCATTCTAGTTCTATGGTTATGCATCTGTATGTAAGATTTCTTGTTTTATGACAGACAGTTTTCCTACTCCATCTAAGTTTTCGTCTCATATTAAGGGAGTTCATGATCGACTGATTCGCATGAATTATTGCAATTGTGTTATGATAAAGGATTTATCGTTGCATCATTGTATTCTCTGGTTTTTTGCGTTCAAATGTAAGAAAATCTCACGTTTCGATGCTTTCTCCCACAGTCTGTTAGAAACCTGTTGTTTATGACAGACCCTTGCATTCTTCCTATACAAGTCTTCCCCCTACTCACCCTTATTACAACTCACTGTTTGAAGTTTATCTAAGACCTCACTTGCCCATGCATGCCTAGCCTAGTTTTAGAGTTGAAACAATATTTTCCTGAGTTTACTTCCATTTGATCATCCCTTTTATAAATAAATCGTGACATAAACTAATGGGCGTCGGGCTCTGCTCCTGCTGCAATCTAGGAGTGACCTCCGATGCTAACAAAGGTGAACATGTTGGTCTCTGAAGATGAGATGTGAGTCTAGAAAAGAGTTCTGAAAGAGGCTCTTTGACCCTCCCCCATGCCAAAGGTGTTGCATATCTTTATGCAAAAAGATCTGACACACTGTATCATAATGAAAGAAAATTGATAAGAGAAGAGAAATCAAATCAAATTCCAAAAGTACATCTGTCACCTAGCATATGATCTCATGCCTTATTTGTTGTTAAAAATGAAATTGCCTTTATTTTGATGACTTATTAACAAGCACAACTTTCAGCGATGAAAACATGGAGGTTTTTGTATTTTCCCATAAGAATAGATCCAACCTAACTTGTTTCAGATATTTTCTATCATTAGATATTATGGATAAATTTCACAATATAAGCAGATTAGACTCCCTCGTGAAGGTCCCACTCTTAAGAAGTTTCCTTCTTATATAATGTAGGATTTACATGTCATACTAGTAGAGTTGACTGAGGGTAATTCTCAAATGGACATTTTCTTATAGTATTCATTTTGTTTGTTAATCTGGAATTTGTATATTATAAATGAAAAAAGTGACATTTTCTTGTAGTATTCATTTTTTCTTTTTTTTTAAAGGACAAAAGTGAATTTTTCAATCAAACAAGTATAAATGAGACATTTCTCAAACCAGAACCCACTTCCAGCAAGACTGTACAGTACTCCGGTGGGGTAGTTGTATTATTTAGTGAGAGACATACCTTCCCTAAGAAGAATGCCCCATTGCCAACAGGCCTGTTTAGTACCCTGATGGGTTTGCCCAGTCATACCACAGACCGGTACCCGCTGCCAGCAGACCTGTTCAGTATCTCGATGGGTTAGTCTCTTAAACCGTTTTCTATTAGAGGCTTCTTGTCCCATAGTCACCTATTTTAGTTTTTGTTAAAGAGTGCTTTTGCACAGGTGACAAGGGGAGGCTCATCTGAAAACCCTTTTACAGGTTGGGATGGTATTGGGTTAGAAGATATACTCTCTTATTTGAATGTCTTTAAAGATTTGTTTGAAGGAAAAATAAACTCATGTATGTATGTTATTCCTTTAGAATATTACAGATGTATGGTATGTATGAGTCTGTCCATAAGAGAATGACCTAAAGTTACCTTAGGGTACTGATGCATCCTCTTCCATAAAATTTTCCTAGTGTGCCCACGATAGAGAGTGTTCATATACTCATATGATACTCTTTAGTAAAGATATTCCAATGATTACTGTTGAATTCTAGTTAGGGTTAAATAGTTACTTGTAGGCTAATATTTTTAATCCCTTTAATCATGCTGAAGTACTGATGTTGTTTGTAATGGACTTTTTGATGAAGGCAACCTCTAAACTTTAAATCCAATTAAGCATGGTTCCTTATCAAACAACATAGGAAAAATAAATTATATCTTCTCTGTCAAGCAACAAAACCAAAATAATTTAAAATACTTCCCTTCAGCCAGCAACTTAACCAAAAGAAATTATTGCTTCATGAAAGGTGTCATTTGATGTTGCAGTCAGCTCCTTGGTTCCATCTTAAGTGGTTATTGCAAGGATTCACACTTCATATTAATTGACATCAGATATTGAAATAGGCATATAATTCTTTGTCAATTAGAAAATAGATGATATGTCCTCATAGTACCGGATAAGGACGGTCTTCTGGTAACAGATCAACACTGCTGGTACTGGACCAGAACAGAGTATTGTTGATGCTTAAAAAAACTCGATGTTTTAGCAAGTTCGTGAAAGATCAAATAAATTACAGAAATCTATTAACAAAAATAAAATGTGAAAGTAAAACAAAGGAGGTAAGAATCCATTGTTACCTTTGTCTTATTAAAAAAACACAACCCACACACCTATGCACATTTTTTTTTTCTTTTAAAATAAATCAATCAATCAATGTGGATCAGTAGGAAGATCTCCTTCCTTACTGATCACCTGCATATCTAAATTCTGTAGCACATGTGTCAAAAATTCCTCTTTTGACAAGGGTTTGTTATAAAGTCTCAACCAATGACCATTCACGGCTAGGGATGTCTGATGTTCATCAATTGTCTTTATCTTGATTGAACCATTATCATAGACAGTGCCAATATCGTAAGGTCCCAACCAACGAGTAGTTAACTTACCTTTGAAGTTCTTGAACCTACTGTAATACAAGAAGGCCAAATCTCCTGGTTGAAATTTTTTCTTTTTGAGATACTTGTCATGCCATTTTGTCCTCTTATCTTGAATAAGGGTGTTTCTTTGAAGTGCTTCCTGCCTTATTTCATCCAACTCATTAAGCTGCAAGAGTATTTGTTGCTGGGATTCATCTAAGTTCATGCCAACTTGTACAATAGTCCTGAAGGTCTTGATCTGGAATTCTATGGGGAGAAGCACCTGCTTCCCATACACCAACTCATAAGGTGTATGTACTGTTGTATTCCTCCAGGTGATTCTATAAGCCCATAAGGCTTCTATTAATCTATCAACCCAATCTGTATGGTATAATTATACTGTTTTAGTAAGAATGGACTCAATGAATTTGTTGGTAGATTCTACTTGCCCATTCGCCTAAGGATGATAAGGTTTAGATTTCCTGTGCTTGATTTGGTACTGTAACAACTTTGACTAGATTAGAGGTAAATTGAGTCCCCTGATCAATCACAATTTATCGAGGTACACCAAATCTATTAAAAATGTCATTAAAAAGGAAATCTACCACTGATTGTTCACTTGCAGATTGTAAAGATTTTGCTTCAACCCACTTAGTCACATAGTCAGTACAAATAAGTATATACTTTTTGTTTTTAGATGCACGATTAATGGGCCCTACAAAATCTAATGCCCATTTCTCAAAAGGTTCAATGACTACCTGGGCTTGAAGTGGCATTTGGTCTCTTCTAGTAGGCTTACCCATTTGTTGGCGTTCATCACAATTGGATACATAAGTTCTGGCATCCTTGAAAATATTAGGCCAATAATAACCAGATTGCAGAACTTTATAGGTGGTCCTCTTGTCAGCAAAGTGGCCTCCACAAGGACCATCATGGTAGGCTTACAAAATATCATGGATCTCATTTTCCCTTACACATTTTTTGATTACCAACTCTAGCCCTGTTTTATAAAGACAATCATCATGCCACATGTAGTTTTCACTTAGCTGAATTACTTTATGTTTTTCTCTAGGAGACAATTTCTGAGGCATCTTCCCTTTCACAAGATAGTTAGCTACATCTGCATACCAAGGAGTAAATGTATAAGTAGAAAACAAATTTTCATCAGGAAATTTATCATCTATTGGTGCATTATCTCCCAGATGAATCATTATAGATAAGAAATCAACCACAACATTATCCTTACCAGGTCTATCAATAATAGTGATATTAAACTCTTGTAATAATAAAAACCATATTGTAACTCTAGGGTTTGTTACAGGTTTGTTCATTAAGAATTTGATGGATGAATGATCAGTGTGTACAAAAGATTGATATCTTGTAATATAGTGTCTAAATTTATTGATAGCATGGACTACAAATAACAATTCTTTTTCTGTGACCGTATAATTAACTTTTGCCGAGAAAGGTTTTTAATGACAAAGTAAATAACATAAGGCATTTGATTTTCCCTCTTTCCAAGAACTACCCCCAGGGCTGTGTCTGAGGCATCAATACATATATGAAAAGGAAGGGACCAATTTGGTCCTCTTAAAATAGGGGTACTTGACAATTTATTTTTCATAATCTCAAAAGATACTTGGCATTCATCATTCCAATTAAATTCAACGTCTTTAGATAATAACTTGAATAAAGGGGTAGCTAAGCTTGTAAAAATTGGAATGAATCTTCTATAGTAGTCAGCATGCCCTAAAACGCTGCGAACTTATTTTTGTGAGGAAGGTATTCTGATTTGTGTGATAACATGAATCTTCGTGGGATCAACTCTAATTCCAAAACCATAAATGTGATGTCCTAAAACAATACCTTTAGTGAGCATCATCTTTGAATTTTCATTGCTTAGGGAAATATTAGTTTCCTTACACTTAATAAAGACTTTTTCTAGACTGGTCAAAGATTCCTGGAAGTCATCTCCATGGAATGTAAAGTCATCCATGTATATTTCCACGCAATCATTGGTCAAGTCAGAAAAAATGGCTAGGACAGCCCTTTGGAAAGAGGTCGGGGCATTGCAAAATACAAAAGGAAGAATCCTATAAGAATAGGTTCCCCATGGGTAGGTGAAAGTGGTATTTTCCTGGTCTTCGGGTGCTATTTGTATTTGGTTATAACCACTAAACCCATCTAGGAACGAGAAATACTTCTTTATGGACAAGGCATCCAACACCTGATCAATAAATGGTAAGGGGAAATAATCCCTATGGGTGGCCTTGTTCAACTCCCTAAAGTCTACACATATTCTCCACTTACCGTTTTTATTGGGAACTATGACAAGTGGAGACACCCATTGACTATATGAAATGGGGTATATGATATTGGCTTGAAGGAGTTTTTGCAATTCCTCCTTTACAATATCTTTGAGGGCTAGATTCATCCTTCTTTGAGGATGACTAACTGGTCTGATTTGGTCATTGGTGTAGATATGATGTGTGCATGTGTCAGGGTGAATGCATTTCATGTCTTCATAATCCCATGCAAAGGCATCAAATTGTCTTTGGAGCATTTCAATCACTTGCATCTTTTGTTCTGGTTCCAAACTAGAGTTGATATATAAATATTTTCTCGGACTAATCTCAACAAGTTCAGTACTTTATTCCTTCTCTGAGGAAGCTGGTGATAAAGTATATAATTGGGTGATATCAGGATGCCAAGTTTGTTGAAATTTGGAACTGAAAATATGTGACAATTCTGCAAAAGACCTAGGATATTCAATGCAGTTCGTATCGGCCAAAAATAAACTTAAGACTTTTTCATCTGATTGTTCCAGCATTCCTTTTACTTGTTCAAGTGTTAACATGGGTCTGATGTAATATTCCTCTCCAAAATGTTTTCTAGCCAAACAAGTATTTCTTGTGCTGGTTGAGCAGGAGGGAAGAGGACAAGCTTTTGTCTATGTGTACCATTGGATATAGTCATCTTTCCAGATTGATTGTTGGCACAGAGGCAGACCCAGGGTTCAATGCTACAATAATGCGCCAAAAAAACCCTAACTACCGGCCCTTTCGGCAACACCTGCGAAGCAGATGAAGTCTCACCCGAGGTAGAGGCAGGGGTGGTTGTAGGACTCAGATGTCTGCAACCTTAGCTGGGACACTGATCTGTGATTACAATACCTTAACAAAGAACTTAGAAATTATAGTTCACAATATTCACTTCGCAAATAAAACCCTAATTACAGAGCAGCGCAGTATTCAACTAACATATAGATGCACTTAGCATAAGGGAACAAATCAGATGTAGCATTCATTCACATTATTAAGAACTAAGATACTATATCAAATGCATCTAAACATACATTACTAAATTAATTATATGAACAATAAATAGTTACAATCCACAAAGCAACCATAAAACAACATATACGTGGTTCACCCCCAACGTGGGGCTACGTCCACCAACTCTTCTTCTCTTCTATTATCTTTTGTCAATCAGCTACATGCACATAGCCTCAAAATCCTACTCCGCATAGGACAGGAGACTCGCGCACACTTCACTAGATCCTCCTTCCCTGAGATAGGTCACATCGACAGCCTATCGAAGTCCCCAAAATAGGTCAAACATGACCAAGGATCCTCAAAATTTGGTCAAGGTCAAACAGGCCCCCAACACTCACCTATGACTCGTCCCGAGTCACTCTGATTTCGGTATCTCTGCTTCAAAATCCTCGAGCTTGGCTCGAGATAATTCAACCTATTGTTGTGCCAAGGCCTCCTTCTCGGTGAGCTCTTGGATAATTACTTCATTGACAGGTCCCTTTAAGCGTTGTTCAACTGCAGTGATGACTTTCTCCAGTTCTACTCCTTGGCTTTCAATCTTTGCGAAAAGTTGGCAAGCTTTGTCTTATATTGGTTGGAGCCTCTGAGTCACTTTCATGACTTTTCTCTAAATGCTGTGGACCTACTATTGATTAGTGCGCTGTTCTTGGGATCACTTCATCCTCTCGACTGCTGACAGGGGCTTCAACTATGCATGTATTGTCTCTGCTTTCTAATTTTCCTCCTGGAGCTGTGACTCCAATGCCTTCAATTTAGGATCCTCAGTGAGTCACTCACAAGTATGGGCATTGCAATCACTTAGCTATTTACATTCAATGGCGAGGGCCTTGATTCTATCAACTGTGCTTCGAGTAGTTTCTTGTTTTTGATCTCTCACATCCTGTGGAGTACTGGGCAATGTTCGTATCTCCATATCTACGATTCTATGTTGAAGCTGCTGGATAGCTTCCACAAGATGTGCTACTTGATGTTCTACTAGTTCTTCTGCTTTTTTCTCTAAGCCTGTCACAGAGTGAAGTTCTCTGTTGATTTCTTCTTTGACTCCAAGCTTCCTTGCGAGCAACTACTCTTTCTCTTGTTGGATCTGTGCTTTCTCCTCTTCAAACTTTGTTTGGAGAGAATCCATCTCCTACTGGGCAACTCGACGTTTCTCTATGATTAATTCTTTCACTTTCTTTAGGGCCTCTGTGGCCTATTCTGTTTCTTCCTGTGTGCGATGAAGGAGAGCTTCAGTAACATCAACTAGTCTGCAGAGTTGGGTAGGCTCATCTCCCAACTCTGGTGCTTCTAATGGTGGGGTCAAAGTGGATACTGCACAGATGGAGTGAAGGGCCCACTGTACCCCTCTGAGTTCAACCTCAATTATGTCGTACATGTCCTATTTCTTGGCTTCATGTTTCTACAAGACATCCTGTGAGGCATCTGCTATAACTGCGATGATGAAGTCGAAGTCATCGACCATGAGCATAGTTCGCATTGTGGTTTTTCTAGCTCTTGACTTCTTCCGTGAGGTAGGTTTCATGGGGGAAACCTTTCTTTTATTCGAGGGATCAAACTCATCAACAGGATCCCTGGGTGGTGTTACTTCACCTTGCTTCTACTGATCTTTTTTTCCAGTGGTCTCTTCTCTATCTACTTCTTCATCACCTCCTCGTCTAGGTGATACTGAAGCAGTTTCATCTGATGCACTACTCAGGTTTTGTACTTCTTCGGTCTTCTTCCTTCTATTGGTTCCAGGTGTGTCGTGTTCTTTGTGAGTGGCCTCTGAGCTGCCAATTAGTTCAGTATCATAAATTTCTGCAGGGTCAGCAAGGATAAGGAGGTTTGCTGAGCAGTCCTTAGTTATCTCTTCGAGGTCCTCCTCTGTGAGCTTATAGTATGAATGAAGATCTTCTTTATGATCGTCTATGCACAAAGTGATATAAATGAAGTGTCGAGTTGTGCAAAACTTCATGAGAGGTATGAATCGATAAAGGGTGTTCGATGTCATGTGGGAGACAACCTCAATAGCCCTATTTAGCTGGAGATAGTACGTGTGGAATAATGCGTTCGACTGCCACTATTTTTCCATATCGTTGGAGTACCAGAGCGTGGTGAAATTCACAACGAGTGGATCAAATGGTTCAATGTACAGGAAGGTTTCACCTTCCAGCATCTCCCAAGAAGTAAATTCTATGAGGATCATGAGCCAGCTAAAGTGGAACTCATAGACTTGATCCTGAGCTTCATGACAATCCAATTCCATCTGGTTGACTAGGTACTTCACCTAGTTCATCTAGAGTCCTTCTACACATTTCCAGACGAGGTCAACAACGAATCCTGTGATCTGTGTAGGTTTGTTCTTTCTCATGAGATTTCCTGTGATCAGCTCGCAGGCCAGGCGCACTGCACCATCCTGTATGGAAGCTACCTTGTAGCCTCGCATCCCCTTTTCTACATCACCATATGTGTCTTTGATCCTCCATGCCAATGCACGATCTGTAGCCTTCCTTGGGTAGAATTCCTATGGGTCGAGTCCCTACATGCTCAATCCGGTGATCCTATGGATCAACGTCAGATCAAATGTGATGTGTCAGTCTAGCCATAGAGCTTCCATGGTAACATGATAGCAGGAGCTTAACACACGCGTTAACCTCCTGGTGCCTTCCAAAGTGTGGAATCTTCATCACATTCAAGAGGGTGGACTGCACGAGGTTCATAGTCCATGGATGGTGGATTATTTTTGAGTTCTTCCCCTTTGCCCTGGTCAAATAAGTGTAAGGAGCAAGAATGTTGTAGTTCTTGTGGTCCCCTAGGTTGAATTTGCTGAATTTTAATGTTGCGATCTTATCCTGCTGTGTTCTAACTACACGTATCCCCTTCGGGAGGTACGCAGTAACCATGGTGTAATCAAACTCCCTCGAGACACTGTCACGAATCACCGTGTCAACCAAAGACGAGATGTAGTCTGGCAGGATAGTCAAGATTAACTTCACGTTTTCCAAGTCATCTTGATGCTTGGTTCTCTTCTATGATGCAGGTTGAGATGGTCTAGATCCACGAGCACTCGACGGGGAGGCTTTCACACCTGTTGTCAATGAATCTTGAGCTCCGATGGACATCACCTTCTCAGCCATAAGGTCGATTAGGACTTCTTCGATGACTTTCTCTGCGGTGTTGAGATCATTCGACATGCACGCTCAGATAGGATAACTCAGGGGGATGAATGAGTGCTCAAAGAAATATAACAAGTGTCGATATCAATAAACACAACGTGGTAGCAATGATTTGGCTAAGATACAATTCAAAAAATGTTTTCGGTGCAACAATTGATGCAATAAGTAGACAACGGTGGAACGGATCTTTCCAACGGATGAGAGGTCTTCATCAATGCAGTTTTGTCCATTGTGAAGTGGTCCCAATGGTTTGATGGTGAGATTTCTGGCCATAACTGTTGTTCTAACCGTTCGGGCGTCGGTCTAACAGTTATAATGTCTTCAACAACTATATTTCTTCGCCATGGCGAAGTGCCATGTTGCGTTGTTTTGATATCCCGACAAAGTTCCAGTTTTGCAAACCTTCCTTCTGTGAAGTCCCTTCTAGAACATTCTGCAACTTTTCTATCTTTTCTCTCTTCTTAATGAGATTTCTAGCCTTCTTCCCTGTAATATTTGCCTCGATATTCCTCTTTCCATTCTGATTCTTGTCTCCTTTTGGCATAGTAACTTCGTGCTGTTGAGATTCTTTCATAGGGTTAGAGAGTAATACTTATTTTCTATCTGGTGTAGGTTCTCCACTCTTCTGTGAGTCTTCTTGTGTTCTTTCAACTTTGACATCCAGGTTTCTGGTCCTGAACAACTTTGATCTATTCTCTTGTTCTTCAATCAAGTGCACTATCCTCCTAGTCATGAAATATTTTAATTCTTTCTTCTTTTGTTCTAAGACTTCCTCTTCTTTTCTTTTGGCCTGATCCTTCTCAATCCAAGTTTTTCCTAGTAATATAGCAAATGGGGCACTGTTCTCAATAAATTTAACAACCTCAAAATCTTCCTCTGTCGAAGTTCCATGAGCACTCATAGATATATGGGTAAGTCTTCCACATAGGGTTATGAACTTTCCTCTAAATAATCCTATTCCTCCTAATGAAGGAATCATAACAGGTTTTCCCAAAATTTCCCAAGTTCTTTCTGTTATGATATTCACCCGTGTTTCCTCATCTAGAATAGAGTCAATGTCAAAGTCTCCTATTCTTGTTTCTATACACTCTTTTTCTTTGAAGATCTCTGATAGGTTGATATTTCTGTGATCATTCAAGGTTTCTTTCATTTGCAATAATATAGTCTCTGATTCTTTCTGGGGTTCTGTCATGGACTCAGTTTCTTGACCTTTCTGAGGGTTTTCTTATCTTATGTTCATTCTTTCAAGCTTAGCAATCATTCTAGGGAAATCCAAAAATTCATGATCCATAGCTTTACAACAAAGACAACTAGGTATTCTACCAGGGCATTCCTTAGCAAGATGTCCCGGTCTTCTGCAATTATAACAAAGGATTAATCTTCTTTTTCTTTGAAATGATCCCCAACCTTTCTTGTACCGTGCACTAGGATCATAGTAGCTAGCTTGTAAAAAATTCTTTCTAGGGTCCGACATCCATTGGTTAGTCCAAACATTCTTTCTATGCATAGGAATAACATATATTTCACTATTTCTATCAGATCTACTCATATCAAATCTTATTTCATCCAGTTGTGCCCTAGTTTTCAAGCTAGGAGAAAATTTATCAAACATACCTAGATCCATACTTTTGAAAAAAAAAATTCCACTTATCTTACCTTTTCAATCAAAACTTTTCACTGTTCTTATATTTATTAGAGCACAAAGATTTAATATCTTACCTCTTTTCTTCAGATCTGACTTCTCTTCTTAGCACAGGGCTTCGCAAGTCAAGTAGAATATTGTGCACTAGGGAAACAGATCTATGCACAAATATTTTTTTTTCCAGTTCCCAAAAATCATAGTTCTAGGTCAGATCTACGCATAGAGATTCTTTTTCAGTTCCCAACAATCACAGTTTCATGTCAGATCTACGCACAAAGCTTCTTTTTCAGTTCCTAGCAATTAAAGTTTCAGGTCCCAACAATAGAACCACTGTTGGCATAGGGGCAGACCCAGGGTTCAATGCTACAACAATGAACCAATAAAACCCTAACTACCGGCCCTTTCGGCAACAATTGCGAAGTAGATGAAGTCTCACTCGAGGTAGAGGCAGGGGTGGTTGCAGGACTTAGATGTATGCAACCTTAGCTGGGACACTGATATATGATTACAACACCTTAACAAAAAACTTATCAGTTATAGTTCACAGTATTCACTTCGCAGAGAAAACCCTAATTATAGAGTGTAACACCCTATTTCCCCCAAATTTGTAATTAATCCTAATACAGGAATTACCATGTTAAAGCATGATGAAAATGTAAATAACATTATGAATTTATATTACAGAACTGCTGAGAGGGGATGTGCAGAAAAAGAGACCACGATGGCGGTGGAAGGCACCTGAAAAGGTGGCGT
>JZKD02S1864917.1:1232688-1259167 GCA_000966675.3 Picea glauca | reverse complement strand
TTTTTTTTGACTTGAGGACAAGTCAATGAATAAGGCTGAGGGGGATAAGGTATATCTGGAAACCCTTCAACCCTTCTACAGATGAAAGCATGCATTAAGGAAAGGAACCTACATTTCAAGTTCAGCATAGGGACCTGAGAAAGACAACAAAGGGACCTGCTGAAGACACTCATTTCAATCAGCAAAGGAACTTGGAAGTATCAATTTACAGCAGAGGAACCTGATGAAGATAATCATTTTAAAAATTTAGCAGAGGGACCTGATGAAGATAATCATTTTAAAAGTTGAACAGAGGGACCTGATGAAGACATTCATTCCAAGTTCAGTAGAGGGACCTGAGAAGACAACAACTCCATTCAGCAGAGGGACCTGATGAAGACAATCATTTCAATCAACAAGGGACCTGAGTAGATATCAATTCCAATCAATAAAAGAACCTGAGATACTAGAAAAGTAAATACAAGAGGAATATGAGGACTTCCACCAGCATCCCATCCAACTTCAGTCAACAAAAACACAGGGAGCAAACAAGTTAGTATATTTTCTTTTTTTAATGCTTTAATTTTCAAAATTCTTCTTAAGTTAGGAATGAAAAATTCCCTATCCTTCCCTTTCCCTACATTATCCTTTCATTAATCCATCTTTCATCCTCAAAAAGCATTCAAAATAGTACTCAGCAGAACCACTTTTGGTTTCCAAAGGAGTTATAAGGAGGAATTGGGCTTTATATACCAAAATACAGTGTTTTTTTTAAGCTGTCTAAACTCTGTTACATACACAGACTAAGGGATCGTGGCATGAATAAAAATGGTTTGTATACATTCAAAATGGGTTATAAGAAGAAGTTCATATTTGATGAAGAATTGAAAAATTCAGGAGTTATATGGAAAATGAGCATTCTTTAAAAAACCACATCTTATAATAATTTAAAAAGGGGAGAAGAGTTCAAGGTACGATCAAAATTACACCATCAGTTGTGATTGATGTACAAACCATTTTCAAAAATGAATCTCCACCAACGTTTTTTTCCTCTTCACATAAGAAACGACTCAATTCGTTTTTGCTGAGTATGCACGCTGTGTCTCACCTTGCATGCCCCGAGATTTGAACTGCCGACGTGCCTCTGTATACGCTACCACCATTTTGAATTACACACCCCGTTGCTCTCCCCACGCATTCCAAATCCCTATATTCTAGCACGTTGTTCCTCCTACGTATCCTAAATCCCTACACTCCAGCATATTGACCCTCTTACGCGTCCGTACTCCGAAATTCTCTAATAGAAAAAACGAAATTGTATGTTGACAATTACATTGTCAACATACAAGATTTTGTTCTGTGGAAGAAAACGCGGGGGAATTGAAGAGGTATGTGGTAAAGCAAGGGCAGAAGGCGTATCAAAACAGGAGTCGACCTCTAAAGGTAAGCCGAACTCAAAATTTACACAACCAAGTATAAATTCAACGTTCTGGATACAATTTTAAAACGATCTAGTCCATGATTTAGCAGAGGCCGAATTTGAAGAAGGGAATTGAGTCAGAATTCGACAGAGGAGCCCAAGAATTCTCCAAATTTACCAGGTATGCCTGTGTGCAAAATTTTTCATGAACAGAGAACAAGCTTAGGGATAAGAACATAAGAGATTTCTTTTGTTAATTTGAACAAAAAACTCTTCTTGAAGACCATACATAGAAATTAAAAATTCACACAAAGTCTAGAAGGTTGAGAAAAATTGCAGAGCTGAAGTTTTTTTTCAAACAGTGGGAATATTTGGGGTCTTGTTTTTTTGAAATTTTTGAAATATGGTATCAAGATATGAACCTGGGAGGCTTGTAGCATCAGAGATACACAGATATTGCATGCAAATTCTGGAATAGAAACAGTGGTTAAGTTTTTTTGAAAAATTTGATGGATTTTGTGAAGGAATTGCCCTAGACTTTGCTCACTCATTTGATGGAGAGAAAGCTACTGTTGGGAATCTTACCCTCAGGATCACTGAAGATAGCCTTGCATTTGTCACTGGACTACCACAGATAGGAGAGAGATATTTTAAAACCAAACATTTCAAGGATAAATCATGGGTTCCTTTCATTTCAAGGTCCAGGGTAGCAGCAGTTAACTGGAAGAAAGGTATCCCAAGGAGTTGGCTGGTCCATCCCTCAGATGAGTTGGCATACCTTATACATAAATTCATAACCTGTGAGGTTAGGTTTAGCATCATTTATCTATACCATATTAAACTGCTACAACATTTGAGAGGTGACTATGAGATAAATATGCCTTACTTTCTCTTACAAAGTCTTTCCAAAATGGCCAAGACTGTCCAGAAGCAGAGAAGAAACACAGAGAGGAGTTTGTATCACTGTGGTCTTATCAAAATGATTATTAAAGATGAACTTCAGAAGAAAAATGTGAATTGGCAACAATTTACCATTGAGAATGGTTTTGAGACCATAAAAGAAGAAGAAGGAGAGGAACACATTCTAGTAGTGACTGATGATGAAGGAGAGATACAACACCCCATGGCAACAAGCCCAAAAACGCCTATGGGGGGGAGAAAAACAAGAAGCATGGTATTAAAAGAGAAGGAACTTGAGGAAAAAGATAAAATTTTTACCACTTATGAGAGGAGGACAAGAAAAAGGCCACAAGTTCAAAAAGGCCAAATACAAGAGCAAGATGATGAAGCACATCAGGCACAATATGAACATATTCAGACACTTGAAGCACAATCATTTGAAAATGATGGCTTTGAGGAACAAGAAACCTCTACCTATGAACATATGAGAGTCAATATGGAACAACTAATCAAGGACATGAAAGAAGAACCCCAAATGGAAGACGTGGCTGGTACATCTACATCTGAACTTGACAGAAAGAACAAGAAAATAAGAAAGATGAAAAGAAAAATCCAAGAAATTGAAGTTTTAGAAAGATACATCAAAACAGAAAATGAAATGTTGAGAACTCAGAGCCACAAAACACAAGAGGAAAATGACACTTTGAAGAAGAAAAACAAAAATCTTCAAAAACAGAATAAGTTAATTTCCAAACAAGCTTATAAGTGGTTCCAGCAGAAAAAGGCTTATAAAGAGAAGTATCAAAAGATGAAAGCACTTCATACAGCTCAGGCGAATGTGGAGACTTTATTGCAGGCAACAGAAGTAGCAGAAGATCAGTGACACAGGTCAGGGACATTTTTGTGCATGAGGACATGCAAGAACTTCCTCTTGGGGGAGATGTTGAGTCCATTTTTGTGCTTCCATAAACCATACTTTTTCCTCTTTATTTACCCATTTTACCTTCATTTCACTCCACATTTTCCATGAAACAGCCTATGCAAGGTATATTTGTCATTCTTTGACTTTAGAATTGAATTTTCTAAATTTTAGCATTAAAATTGGAAATTTACCAGAAATTACAGGATTTGACCAAATCCCGTAAAATCTCCGTGGTTTGTATACTTGCAGGACACCTGGGAAAAATATAACACTTGGGTCGTGTTCAAAGATGTACAAGGATGGAGAATGAGCTATCAGATTCGAAATCTGAACCTTCCATATGTCCGGTCAATGCTGGTCAAACAGGGCCACTTCAACAGAAATTGCCCTGCTTCAGCCTTAAATCTTGGACAGTTTTTGATTTCGTGGGATTTTGACCATATAATGAGGATCTAAAGGAGGCATTCGACCCTCTTAGGATATTGTGGATCTAATTATGATATTTAGGAGACATTTTAGCATTTTTGGTTTTATGACTCTTGTATAAATACTCTTAAGCTTAAACTAGTAAGACACTCTTGATATGAATGAAGAAACTTGAGAATTTGCACTCTTGAAGATCAGCTCTGTGTTTTTTTCATGTGAATGCTTATGGTTATTTGAATTCTACTGGAGTCCTTTCTTAGCTGAAGTCAACTAAAGTGTACCAGGGAAGCATTGGAGGGCCCCCATTGCCAACTAGTACACTCTTTCCTTGTGTTATTTTTCAAGTACATGTTTTAGATCAGATCTTACTTGCTGTAGATGARTTTTATTTTGCTGTAGGTAGATGAATTTCATAGCTCAGTTACATGCTTAATGTTTTCAAGCCTTACTCATGTTGCAAATGGTTTCTTGAATGAGAACTCAATGTGTAGTTTTGACTTCAAGCATTAAGATAGTTTTGAATACTTTTGAGTTAATTGTGCTTTCAGTATTTTGATTTGATTTGATGATAGTTGTTAATGAATGAATGAAAGAAGACAATGAATGCATCTCTTGAATAAGAGTTTTGTTCTTCTAACATTTGATATGTCTTAAACTTTCTCTTGAATGCTTACTATTTTCACTCTTTAGAAAAACAAGTGCTGATTACTGTTATGAGATCTATGAAGATGACTTCTGAATAGAAGCTTAGCATCTCTTTCACATTCAACCTTAAAATAGGTTTCTGGTTTATCCCCATTAAAAGATTAAAACTATCTCTAAATCCATATACTTTGGACGTGCCTCTAAGTTTTACAAACACCGGATTGACAATCATTTACACTCTAATTTACTTGGGTAGATTAGAGCTCAACACATGGTACCAAAAAACCCTTCTCTTCTCTCTACATCACCTAGAATTCTATTTATACATTACAAAAAGGGCCTAAACATGCGTAAAACCCATGGGCCAACATCCCCATACCCATTCAATAGCCCAAAACCCAAAAATCCCTAAAAAGGGGCCGAGATCCTGCGATCTCCGCTTTGACTTGCGCTCCTCCTTCGATAGCCTATTGAAGTCCCAAAAATAGGTCAAACATGACCAAGGATCCTCAAAACTTGGTGAAGGGACAACACCGAAAACTAATAAAGGCATCTGCTGTGGCTAGCCAAGAACCACAGGGTGTCCTATTTTGGAGGATGATTTAGAATAGAGGACTAGAAAGTCTACTGGATACCCCCAAGAAGCTACTGTGACTGTGACATCATCTAAACTTCCTGCAGGGCTAATGACTGACTTATCTGCCAACTCTATCATAGTTTGGGTTGGCCTTAAGTGGTTTATTTATATCTTTTTCATAGTGTCAAAAGGAGTTACATTAATTGATACACCCAAATCAATGAGTGTGTTTGGTAAGGAAGTACCTTTAATTTCAACAGTGACTACTGGGTTCCCAGGGTCATTATATTTATATGGCATTTCAGAAATAAATTCAAATAATTGTCCTACCACTTGAACAAGGGGAGGTTCCTTCTTCTTCCTTCCTGGTTTCTTAAGGAAAAGATCCCTTATGATTTTGGCATATATGGGGATATCCCTAATGGCTTGCAACAGAGGTATTTTTACACATATTTCGTAACTCATCCTCTATGTATTTATGAAAGGGTGGCTCATGTTTCTTCTCTAATACTATTTCAAGGTGGGGTGGAAGATTAACTTGTTGAGGTACTCCTATGGACTGAGAAGTGGTTGGAATATGAGGTTAAGTCTCTCCTTCTATAGGGGTGGTTTGAGTGTCTTCTTGTTCAAAATGATTATCATTTTCTTCTTGAATTATTACTCCAGAATTGGATTGATTGACAAATTTACCGAATCTTAGTTGAATTTCATAGGTGGGAAAGGTTTTGGATTCTGCATTTTGTACAGGGTGGGTGGGTTGATTATTGGGGTTAGGAACTGGCTGGGCAGGAATTGTTGTTGGTCTAGGAGGGTTGCGGGAAGCTTGGATTTGTGGCTATTGATTGACATTTATAGGTGCTTGTTGCTGCTGGTTAGGGTTCAAGGGTACTGTGAATTGTTGCTATACATGAGGTGGAGGTAAATATTGTATCTGAGGTCGGTTAAATCCAGGTAGTAATTGGGAAATGTTTGCAGGATACTGCGGATATGTCGGGTAAGAGGGACTCACATACACAGGTCCCCTCCAACCTTGTTTCCAAGGTTGAGTTTGATCTTGTTGAGGTGTCCATTAGGGATAGGGAATTAGAGAAGGACCCCATTGGTGCTGTTGATATTGTTTATTAGGGTCATAAAATGCATTGGGGTTTTGTTCTCTCAAAGGCCTCTTAGAAGGGTACGGTTGTTCTTGTGAGACTCCTCCTCCCCTATAAATGGCTTGCAACTCAGACAAAGTTGGACATTCAGGTGTGGGGTGCTCTTGTGTACATAGGTCACAGACCTCTATGACATTTAATGGGCATTATTTCTCAGGGTTCCTCTTTCTACATTTAGGAAAAAATATTGCAAAAACAACATCTTCTTCTTGCTTCTTTTTCAGTTTTAGGGTATCTAACTGGTTACTGATTGCACTCAAGATGTTTGTTTTAAAGTTTTCTAACAAGCTTCCTAACTCAATTCTGGTGAAAGTCCCCGAGTTTTGTCTTAAATTTCTTCCAAAAGGATCTCTTGGTCCTTTTCCTGTTTTAGCTTGTCCTCTTGAGTATCTCCTACATTAATCTGCAATTTCTGCAAAGGGATTTTGGTGCACATCTCCTGAACTTAACAAATTTAAAACTTCTATGTAGTCATCTCTAAGACCTTTCAAAAATACTGTTCTTACTGCAACTGGGTCTGTGGTGAATAATTTTGATTTCTGATAGTTGTATAAGAACCTTTCTAAGTTGTCTTCAAGGCTTTGATCTTCCATTTGCTGCATTTTAAAAATGTCATTTTTAGCATTATCCTTACAATAGTCTTGATATTTCCGTAAAAATGTGTCTTTCATCTGATCCCAAGAGAGAATTGTATTTTCTCCTAAGCTCATGAACCATCTTGAGGCTGTGTCCTTTGATGTGGCTAGAAAGAGCTTAAGTTTTTGGGCATCGTCTGAATAGTTATAGCTTCTACATAATATGTCAAACTTGAATAAAAATAAGTCTGGGTCTTTAGTTGACACACCTCTGAAAGTGGGTAACGATGACAGTGGGATGTTCTTCATGCTGATATTTCTGGAAATATCCAAGATTGGAAACCCAAAGGTCTCAGTCTCAGTGGCTTCATTTTTATTTCCTTCTTCTTCTGCCATTTCGCTAGGTATCCTTCCTCCACTTATAGATGGTTCAGAAACTGGATTTTGTGTCTCTTCTAAATGCTCAATTTCTTCAGCAGATTCATGTTCTATCTACCCCAATACTGACTCTTCAGTTCTAGGTCCTTCTTCTGGAGTCTCACTGGCTTCCCTTGAACTTCCTCCTGGTAGAATTCTTCCTGCACCAATGTTAGTTGAATTAGTATGATGGTCTGTTTTCAAATCTTTAGAACTTACAAATCTACCCTTATTATCTCTATATCTATGCATAAAATAAAAATTTGATACTTAACTTAATTAAAATCCTAATTCTATATGGAAGGTAAGAAGGAAGCCTAGCTTCAGAGAATCCCACTATAGTGGCCACGTGGCTCTTCACTCATGTATTAAACCTTTTATCCTCCTCCCTCAAATATCCCTTAAGGTCATTCAAAAACTATGCAAACAATCTAAGCTAAAATCACTTCCTACCGTCTGCAACTCCCCGACAACAACGCCAAAATGTTGTGTTGCTTATATGATTAGTATAATGCACACATTAATTATCAATCCCGTATTCGTAATCAACAAAGTTACAAGAGACCAGTAAGACAGGTAATTCTAATGTCACGAGTATAGAACTAATCTAGATTATGCATGCTGGAAATAAAGAAAATTGTCAAACTAAAACACACTTTGGTTGTCTTTCACAGAGGGGATATCTACTCCATTGTGGTACATGCAAGTATGAGATGGAGTCTTTTGACAGATCAACTCTGTTATTTGACCCAGAAAGATAACTATGCAATCAAACTCTGAAAAAGGAAATCACGCATCAATCATCAAGGCATATCATGGGTAGTTCAATAGCCAGTATATTGGGTACGCTGTGGCTCACAATAATCTATTGTGAACTTCACTGGTTCTTTTCCCAGTATGTTTGACTATTGCTGCCAACGTCTATGTTCACTAAGAGAAACCAAATTTATAAAAACAGAAATAGGGAATATGAAAAAAAAGAGTAAGTAAAGATCTTAAATAATTATATGATCAAAATCCTAAACTGAACTATATTGCTAACATCTGAAACTGTTAGAGATGATGAATTAAATTGAGAAATCAAAGATACAACTAGTCTAATAGTTACACTATCGAAATCAAATGCTAACACTAATCTACAAGAATGTTGACCTCTGTTGGGCGGTGGGCCCTTGCCACTTCAACAGGTCAATGATTGGAGTCTACAGTAACTTAGTCTTCAATCAACACGTCACTCTTACTCAGATCTCAAAACATGAAATTAGATTATGCTACCAACTCAATTCACATCCATTCATTATGATTCAATAATCAAGGCATGAAAATAAATGAAACTCTTTTATTAAACTCAAACTCAAGATGTGTTCTACAATATGCAATACTGATCTGACATGCTATGCTATGCTATGCTCTCCCTCTAGCCACCATCCTTTCCACGACTATTTAAATAGTCTCAGTCATGAAACACAAGGAGGTGAAATCTTTAGCATATCAACGATTGTCAAATTTACACACTCGGTTACATACTTTAAGCTTCATCCTCATGACACAGAGTGCATGAGGATGAAGCAATAATCAAACTAGCTCAATATAGTCTTGCTAGAAACTTTGATGATCTAATAAACAATCAAAAAATATCTCTGGCACGATCTGGAGCTTAACTTGGCATACTCTATTTCCTTTACTGGTACTAGATCATAACAGGTGAGACACGGTGGATAGTACCAGATCCGAACAACACACAATTGGTTGGTACCAGACTAAAACAGATTGTGGGCGTTGGTACCAGATCGCGACAGTGAGTGATCTATGGGTACCAGATATGAACAGGAGGTGCTCTTGGTACTAGATTTAGATAGAAGGCATAACGACAGTACTGAATTGGTGTTTGGGTACCAGATCTCAACAGTCATCAAGTGGTACCAGAATACATGGTAGGTACCGGATTGTGTGAGTTGGCGCATAAGTATTGGATGGCTTGGATGACATAGGAGTGCCAGACTTGTCTAAAGGTCAAAGGCTACATGTAGCAATTTCAACATTAGCACATGAAATATTTAATCTCCTAGCTTAATAAACCACAAAATGCATGAATTCAAATATACTTTACCTCATGACCTTATAAGTGACTGGAGATAGTGTTCTTTGTCATTTATCCAAGCTTAGGTAGGCCAAAAAGGTGTAAATGAGGAGTATAATATGGTGATGGGGATGTCAATTTAGAGGCTCAACAATATTCATGAAATGTTAAATGAAGGAATATGTGATAAACTATTGATGAATTTATGCTTACATATTTTGGTTAAAAGTGGTAAAAATTGCAGAATATTGATTCACCCCCCTCTCAGCATTCCAACAATTGGTATCAGAGCAGGTTCTTCAGGAGATAGTATAATAACTGGAAGGTAGATCATGGATTACACCAAGAATGGAACACCATTGTTTGATGGAAATAACTATGCCTTCCAGAGAAGAAGGATTAAAATGTTTATACAAGCACAAGGATTTAATGTCTAGCAAGCAGTAGTAAATGGATACAAAGCACCTATCACCCCCCCAACATATAAGGATGGAAATAAACTCAAAGAAAACAATTTGAAAGATACAAATGATATTCTTGGTGGTCTAGTTAGATCATTATATGTTAAGGTTATGCACTATGACTCTGCAAAGGATATTTGGGACAAAATTCAAAATGTTTACGAAGGAGATGCTAGAGTCAAAGGGGCCAAGATTCAAACTTACAGAGGTCAATTTGAATAACTGAAAAATGAAGGAAGATGAAGATATTTCAACCTATTTTCTATGAGTTGATGAAATAGTGAATTCTATTAAAGGCTTGGGAGAAGACGTTAAAGAACCAGTCATTGTTCAAAAGGTACTAAGATCTCTTCCAATGAGATTTGATCCTAATATTTCCACCCTAGAATAAAGAGAAGATATTGCTACGTTAAGCATGGATGAAGTACATGAGATACTCACAACTTATGAAATGAGAACATAACAAGAGAATCCATCCATAAAGGAAGAAGCCTTAAAAGTATCCAAGAAGACAAGGAAGAATAAGAAAAAATCAAATCCAAGTTGTAGCTGCAGTGATGATTCCAACGAAGATGAAGAAATGAAAATCTTTCTAAGGAAATTGAAGAGAGGAACCGACAAGTACAAAGGAAAGCTCCCTCTAAAATGTTTTAATTGTGGTGGAATTGGTCATTTTACTTCTAAATGTATTTATGCTAAGAATTTAGATAGTGATAAAGAAGTTCCTAAGAAAGAAATGAAATATCAAAAGGGAAACAAGAAAGGAAATAAAAGAAAAGTGTTCAAGAAAGGTCTCTACTAAAAAGAAGATATTTCCACATCTGATGAAGAAAATGAAAATGATATTGATAATGATAGTGACTTAGAAAGAGTCCTTTTCATGGCATTGGAAAACAATGAATAATATTATGAAGAAGAAGGTGAAAAATATCTTGAAGCAGAACTAATCAGCTTTATACGAACTAAAGAAAGAAAGACAGAAAAATAAGTCACTCAAGGAAGAATTGATCAAGCTAAAGAAGGGGTCTCAAAATCCCAAACTTGAAGAAGTCCAACATATGATTGTGAGCCTAAAATTCCAAGTAGAAGAAGCCAGAAGGATTGAAGAAACACTCAAGAGTCAGTTGGAAGAAAAGGAGAAAAATAATGAAATCCTGGAAGCTGAAATAGTCTCACTAAGGAAAGAACATCAGAAAAAGGATATGTAGTAGAACAAAACCAAAATATTGGATGGAATCATCAGCAGTCAAAGACCATACTATGACAAGTTTGGACTAGGATACAATCAAATCCAGAATGAGAAAGGTTCAAGATCCAAGACAATAGAAAAGGAAGAAAAAAAAAAGAATTTATGTAGAAATCATTAGAGATCCCATCAAGAAGGAAGAATGCAAAATAAATCAAGAAGAAGATTGTATAAGGACTTTACTACCTAGAATATCTATAATTCAGAATCTACAACCAGTAATGGAAAGTACTCAAGATGAATATTACATAAGAGAAAAACCATTTAGAATATCTCCCACACTCAAGTACCAAACTGTCTTTCTTGGTTTATGTTATTATTGTAACAATTTTGGGCACAAGGTCATAAAATGTAGAGCCTATGCCAAGAATAGAAGAAACTATGAGGGATACTCTAAAATCAATTATCCCATAAAGTCTCATGAAACAGACAACAAAAACTACAAAATGTTTGGCCGATTAAGTAATGAAGTAGAATGCTACAAATGCAACAATTTTGGACACATGGCCAAATATTGCAAAGTGACGATTCCTCCAAGGGAACCAAAGAAGGATATCAACAATATTGTAAAAGAACCACAAAGGATATGGATAAGGAATCAAGATAAACTAAACATTGAAGAATGTTTGATTTCTCTACAATCCCAATGTAGGAAGAGTGATCGGTACGTTGATAGTGGTTGTTCAAAGCATATGACATGTGACAAGGACAAGTCTATAACTATGAAGAAATAAAGAGATGGATTAGTTTCGTTTGGAAATGATAACTCAACCAAAATTATAGGGAAAGACACAATCAAGCTTGGAAGCAAAGATGTCATGGCAGAAAATGTCCTACTTGTCAAAAATATCAAGCATAATCTGCTAAGTGTGAGTCAAATTTGTGACCAGGGACATATAATTCTATTTTACTTAGAGAAGTGTGAGATAAGGAGAGAAGGATCAGGCAAATTGGTGGCTACAAAAACAAGGAATCCAAACAACATATACATTTTAAATGACATTGGAAAGGAAATATGTTGTTTGGGAAAGGAAAATGAAAGTTGGATTTGGAAGAAGAGAATGGGTCACATGAACTTTGAAAATATTTTTAAGATCAGGAGAAAGGAAGCGGTAAGAGAGATGACAAAAATTCCAAGGCCAACCAATACTATGTGCAAGCATTGCCTGCATGGAAAACAAACAAGAATTGAGTTCATATCGAAGGAATACTCTACAACAAAGCCATTGGATATTGTGCACACTGATCTATGTGGACGAGTGAGAGAAAAAGGGATGAATGGTGAACATTATTTCATGCTACTTATTGATGATTATACAAGAATTAATGCTTTTTATTTTCTTAAGAAAAAATCAGAGGCATTCTAACATTTCATAATATTCAAGGAGATGGTTGAAAATGAAATTGATTTGAAAATTAAGTGCTTAATATTAGACAATGGAGGTGAATTGACATCAAAAGAATTCATGGATTTCTGTGAAGAACATGGAATAAAAAGACATTTCTTAGCATCTAGGACACCTCAACAAAATGGAGTCGTTGAAAGGAAGAAAAAAACCGTAACAGAGATGGACAGAACAATGTTGAATGATTCCAAGTTGAGTAATGTCTTTTGGGTACAAGAAATACACACAACCATTCATATCTTGAACAAAGGAATGATCATAGGTAATAGTGAAAAATCTCCATATGAGTTATGGAAGAGAATACCAGGAAACATCAAGCATTTTAGAGTATTTGGAAGCAAATGCTACATAAAAAAAAAAGATGACAGAGTTGGAAAATTCGATTCTTGAGTTGATAAAGGAATATTGGTTGGATACTCAAGAGAAATCAAGTCATACAAATGTTACAATCTAATACTAAAAAATATAGTGGAAATAAAAAATGTAAATATTGATGAAACAGATGCATCGAAGATCAAATAAGAAAGCAAAAATTCTAAAGAGCAGTAAGCATAGGAAGAACCAAAAGAATAAGAGGTAGAAGAAGAACACCACCAACAAGAAGAAAAGAAACAACTAGAAGAAAAAAGAGAAGAAAATGACCAACAAGTATTTCAGATACTGTCTAGGACACCAAACTGTCAGGTTTAAAAGAATCATCCACCAGAACAAATTATTGGAGATAAAAATGTAGGAGTAGAAACTAGAGGAAGAAAATGGGTACATACACCGGAACAAAAAAATATAGCACTACTATCCATAGTTGAACCCAATATCTTTGAAGAAGCCAACAATGATGAACATTGGATCAAGGCCATGGAATAAGAATTGAATCAGATAGAGAAGAATGGAACATGGGAACTAGTTCCAAGACCTAAGGACAAAAAGGTGTTTGGAACAAAATGGGTGTTCAGAAACAAACTAAATGAAGATGGATAGGTAACCAGAAACAAGTCAAGGTTAGTATGCATAGGATATGCTCAAGTTGAAGGAGACGATTTTGAAGAAAATGTTTCCCCTATTTCCAAAATGGAAGCAATCAAAATGATCTTGGCCTATGCATGTTCCAAAAGAATCAAAGTATATCATATGGATCTAAAATCAAAATTTCTAAATGGTGAATTAGAAGAAGAAGTATACATTAAACAACCATAAGGGTTTCTACTGTCAGAGAGAAAATATTATGTTTGCAGATTGAATAAAGATCTGCATGGACTCAAGAAATACCTTAGAGCCTAGTATTCAAGATTGGACAAGTATTTACAACAACAAGGATTTAGAAAGGGTAATGCAGATAAAAATCTCTACGTAAAGGTTGATAGGAACAACTTAGTTATCATTGAAGTGTATGTGGATGAAATGATCTTTCGAAGTGATGGTGACATGATGAGTAAGAAGTTTTCCCAAGACATGTAGAATGAATTTGAAATGTCACTACTTGGTGAATTGACATTATTTTTGGGACTTCAGATATCTAAGCTAGATGAAGGTATTTTCATTACCCAAACCAAGTACATCAAAGAAATGCTGAAGAAGTTTGGAATGGAATAATGCAAACCCATAAGTACTCCTATGGTGACTGGTTGAAAGTTGAGAAAAGATGATGAATTTAAGGAAGAAGATCATAGACTATATAGATCGATGATTGGAATCCTACTCTATGTGATAGCCTTAAGACCAGACGTAATGCAAGTAGTTGGACAAGTTGCAAGATTTCAAGAATCATCGAAGGAAACTCATGTGTTGGTAGTAAAAAGAATCTTCAGATATCTTAAAGGGACATCAAAGATTGAATTATGGTATCCAAAAGGGAATGATTTGACTATGGTCTCCTACGCAAACATAGATTGGACATGAGAATCAATGATTGAATAAGTACTAATGGAGTTTCGGTGATTGTCTAGTATCCTGGTTAAGTAAGAATCAATCCTCAGTATCATTGTCTACAACATAAGCATAATATATTGCAACTTAAACATGTTGTACTTAGGTCCTCTGGAGGAAGAAAAAACTACAACACATACAAGTAAAATATGATGAACCCATCTCTATACTACATGGCAATACAATTTCTATAAGTATCTCCAAGAATCCAGTGATGCATTCGAAGACCAAACATATTCTAATCAAGTTTCACTTTCAGCGAGAACAAGTTACATAAAAGAATATCAAGTTGGAGTACATTGGGACAAATGAACAGATTGCAAATATCTTCACAAAACCTCTCCCAAGAGAAACATTTGAGTATCTTCGACAAAAACTTGGACTAGTTTCTGCTCCACAATGATCTACACGACACTTTTCCAAGAAGACAAAGGAAGAGAAACCATCAGGAAGAGTTAAACTATGAAGAGAAGATGGTTGAAAGATTATAAAGGAAACGTAATATGAATTCTTTTTATATGTCAGTAGGTTTACATCATTAGGAAGCACCAATGCAAAAAATTCACCAGAGGAGAGAAAGACCAGATTGTCAGAAGAAGAAGAGATACTTTTAAGGATGGAAATTTATCTCAAATTGTAGAAACCTTGGCGAATCTTACTAGTTCTTAATATGCAAAATATAAAATGTTTGGCAATATTTTGTAAAAATATTCAAATTCCTAAGGATTTTATATAGTTTCTATACATTTTGGGCTATTTCTTAGGTAAAAAAAAATTATTCTATAAAATTTGGGTGAATCATTTTTAGAAAAAATGGAAATTGGCGAATCATTTTTTGGGAAAACGCATGGAAAAATAGCCCATGGGCGATATATAGCTCCTAAAATTTTATATGATATAGATTGTATTAAGAACGAAATAGAATTCACACACAAAATTGTAGAGAGTACATATGTAATGTTCCCTTCCAAGTGATAGGGGTCTTGAGAGACTTAGTAGTCTAGTTATTCCCTCTAGGCTATAGTATCGTTAAAATAAAGGGGAACTAAGAGGCAAAATGAAGTCACTAAGGTGTTAACGTTATATTATTAAAGTGACTTTAACAAAAAAGGAAAATTTAAGATAATTAGATAAGTTGGGAAAATAAAAGTGAATGACCTTAGAAGCCAATTAAATAATTTAAGTGAAAATTAAAATTGGAGGTAGAAAATGAGAGGAGGGTGCTTCACTCCTCATTCATGGCATTTTCTCATTTTTATCTTTGAGCTCTACGGCTAAGACATTTTGAGGGTTTTGAGTAAACAAACCCTAGATATCAATAAGGAGGTGAAATATTCCTCTATTCCTGACCCAAGCTTGGTCAAGGTGGTGAAATATTCCACCATTACCATTCTATCCAGTCTAAGATCAATTTTAAAAAGGGATTGTGGAAATAGAGCACATGCTTGGAGGTTCTTTGTAGGTAGGGTGCACTATTGGAGAAGGAAGAGTTCAATTTGACTTGGAAAGGACAGATCTAGGGATAAACTCATTCTAGGAGGATTTTCCATCACCAGAGCACCCTTTCTCATCAATCCTTAGGGAGTTTTCTCTGCATAACTATTTATTATTGTACATGGGTGAATTTCTGAAGGAGGGTGGATTGGTTCTTGGGGATTTAGTGAGTTGAGAGGTCAGATCTCTTAGAATATCTAAGGAAACTTATTATATAATCTTTCCAACTATAGATCTATAGATATACAACACTATACATGGGTTTGAAGGCCAGATTTGAAGAGGCCAAATTCCTTAGGGTGTCTACAGTCAGAAAGGGCACAACTCATCTAGGATCCATGTTAGTTTCTAAAGAAGGGAAAGAAATTGATCTTGTCATATTTCATGCAACCATTTGGAGTCTAGGAATACTCATATATATCACTTGAAATGTATTTTGGAGGAGTCTTCAACCAAAACTATTTTATCTCTCATATCTCTTCCAGATCTATATATATCTTGCATGGAGGTTAGCATATCTATTAAATAAAGGTCAGATCTAAAGTTTCGTGGCTACTCTCTTTTGTTATACTCTTTTTATCTTGTTATTATTCTACTATTGTTCCATTTCCATAATTTATATGCATGAAAAACCTTTAAATCAACTCCATGCGCAACTCTTAGAGGCAAACTACAAAATATTTGACAAATCCACTACAAACAAGCATTAAAACTCAAATTTCTTGGAAACTCTGCTTGGGAATATTACAGTGGTATTAGAGAGAATATCCTTCCCAACCTGTGATTAAATTGATGACTAAAAGGAGAGGCCATGGTGGTCAACCTTTACCAGAGATACCAGAAGGAAAAGAGTTAGAAGGTAGCACGGGGGGAAACCATGAAGAAGAGAAAGCATTGCCAGAGGAGGAAACAATTTTAGTAGAGAAGGTAACTCAAATTATGCAGGACACACTCTAGAACAATCATATTATTCTGCAACGCCACTTGGACGAGATGCAAAATCATTTGTCTAGGGGACATGAATAATTGAAGATATCATTTGCAAAATTTCAGAGTGGACATGAGAGAATGATAGAAATAATGGAGGAACATCACAAACATCATGATATCCTTTCTCACTTCTTGATGGAGCAAAGGCATGGTAGGGATCCACCCTTTTTTGGAGGAAACGAAGGATCCAACATATCTCATGAAGGAAACGAGAATTATGAGGAGATCCTGACACAAATATCAAGCATAGGGGTGTAGATCAACTAAGGGAATGCCTTCCCATTCTCACATAGCTATTAGGAATACACCTAGGCCATATATTCTCACCTGCTTAGAGGCACAATGGAGGGACACAAATTTCCTTGGTCATGATAATTTAGAGAGTGAATTGGAGGTCATGGGGAGAGAATACAATGCACTGAGTGTGGGATTTCGAAGATAGGTTTCCTTAGGGGAATATTGCCACATCAGATTCAAACAAAAGTCTAAATAACACTATAAAGGTGATAGTGAGCTGGGGTGAAAGGCAGGAAAAATGGAGATACCCCCTTCGATCGTACAAGAAAAATCTCATCCAAAGCATGGGTACAAAAGTTGGATCCTTACCTTCAATTGAATGCCATGGGGGATTAAAGGGCCATCAAGTTTGTAACCTTGCACTTGAATGGTAAAGCACATGATTGGTGATTCCATGGGATGACCACATTGGGTCATAAACATGTCACTTCATATATTGACTTCACTTAGAGACTCATTGACAGATTTGACAGGTAGGATCTGAAACTTCATTAAGGGAGATCACACAAATTAGACAAACAGGGTCAACATAAGAATTCATTGAGGAGTTTCAGAGAGTAGCAGTCATGGTTCTTGATATGACAGATTCCAGGTTATTGATGATGTACATAGAAGTTTTGATTGATCCTTTGTGTGGGTGGGTTAAGGATTTTAATCCTATCACCTTACATGATGCTATTAAGCGTACCAGAGATTTGGTAGGGACGACCTACAAAAACAAGGTTACACCTAGACCCCTAGTTATTCCAAGAGGATGAGAAATAATATAGGTAGACAAGGGAAATGGGAATTTGGATGAAGCTACTAGAAGGGAGCTAAGAAGGAAGAAACTATTCTTCACTTGCAAAGAGTCATGGAAGCCAGGTCACAGATGCACGGGAAAATGAAAAATTCATTATATAGAAGTAGTTTATGACACTAAAGATGAGATGGATGAGGAGGAAAGTGGATCCATTTATAACTTAGGGATGCATCAGGAGGATAAAGGAAATACCTCACATGCATAGAAGGAAGAGGGGCCCACACACCATTCTGCAAGGATTAAGAAGGCTACCATTGCATCCATCAATGGAGTGCCCAAATTTAATACTTTCCAGATAAAGGGAGTTGTGCAGGGAAAATGGAAAACATTACTTGTTGATGGAGGGGATTATCATAACTTCATTGACATTTCTATGGTATAGAGGAGACACATCCCTACAGTGGACTTTGAGGGGTTTTTGGTTGAGGTAGTAGGAGGATGCACTATGGATAGTGAAAAGTATATTCCACATATGAGCTTGACCTTGGGTAGATACATTTTGACACCTGACTTCTATGTAGTGGATATACTAGATACAAACATCATATTGGGAGTGCAATGGCTTAGCACCTTGGGGCCAATCAAAACCAATTATAGAACCATGGAGATGTCTTTTAACATGGAAGGTGGAAAAAGGCTCACATTAAATTGGATGCTAGGGGAAGCACCTAGGGTGGTAACAACTAAACATATGCATGCAATATTTAGGTGGGAGGAAGTGGCCTATGCATAAAAATGTCTTGTTATGGACGTGAGTCATGAGGGGCACACACACTATCCTCCAAACATAAAGAAAATACTTCACAAGCATGAGAAGGTCTTTGGACCAATCCCACCAGGGAAACCACCAAATAAGGGATTTGAGCATATCATAGAATTAGAAGAGGGGGAAATGTCAGTCATCAAAAAACCATACAGGCATCCCAAGAAGCATAAGGATGAGATTGAGTGCGCCATTAAGGAGTTGTTAGACATGGGGCATATTAGGACAAGTTCCATCCCTTTTTCATCTTCAGTAGTAATGGTCATGAAGAAATATGGTACCATTCACATGTGTATTGACTATAGGGTCCTTAATAAGAAAACCATCAAAAACAGGTATCCCATTACCAACATAGATGAGCTATTAGATGAGCTACATGATGTAGTGTACTTCACCAAAATTGACTTACGTTATGGATACCATCAAATCAAAATAATAGAACAAGATGTACACAGGACAACTTTTAGATGCCACTATGGACACTGTGAGTTCCTTGTCATGCCTTAGGGGTTGACCAATGTGCCAACCACCTTTCAATCCTGTATGAACCATGTATTCAACAAATAGTTGAGGAAATTCCTACTAATTTTCTTTGATGACTTGTTAATTTATAGTAGGACATGGGAAGATCACCTCAATCATGTGGATGAGGTTTTAAGCATCATGGAGAAACAACCATTGTATACTGAAGAGTCAAAATGTGAAATTGGGATGACTGAGGTCCTTTACTTGGGACACATAATTGGGGAAAAAGGGGTACATGTTCACTAGGAAAATATCCAAGGTATAATTGATTGGCCCACACCTAAGACACTTACATAACTCAAGGGATTTCTTGGTATTTGCAGTTATTACAAGATTTTTGTTAAGGGTTTGTCTCAGTTATGTGCATCTTTGACTGATTTGACCAAAAAAGGTGCATTCAAGTGGAGTGAAGAGGCAAAATTTACCTTCGACAAAATGAAAAAGGTAACAAACACACATCATGTATTATCTTTACCATATTTTTCTCATCCATTCATTTTGGAGTGTGATGCATTAGGTGAATGGATTGGAGATATACTAATGCAGAATAGGCATCCCATTTCCTATGAGAGCTAAAAACTAAGAGGGACTGAGTTTCTATACACAATCTATGACAAGGAAATGTGTGGGAGAAATTTTTGGTCAAGATAGATCATAACAGTCTTAATTACTTTCTAGAGAAAAACGACCTCAATGAGAGACAACAAAAGTGGGTGAGTAAGATCCAGGCTTATAAAATTGACATCGAATATGTCAAGGAAAAACAATGTAGTAGTATATTCTTTTTCTAGAAGATCCTCAACTTATTCCATGTTAGAGACATTAGTTGATTGGAAATCACACCTATTGGTAGAGTATTCAAAAAATAAGTTTGTATATGAATTAATGGATGGATAGGTTCATGATGACAGGTACAAGATTGTAGATAATGTCATTTATTATAAGGGGAGGATTTATTTTGTTCATGCATCTTTTTTCAAGAAGAAGGTACTACAAGCATTTCATAATTCATCATTAGATGGGCATCAAGGATTCCTTAAGGCATACAGAAAGATCATAGAAAGATTCACTTGGAAAGTCCTCAAGGAGGATTTCATGCACCACATCAGGGAGTGTGTCACATGCCAACAAAATAAAGATGAACACACCCACCCAACAAATTTATTACAACCTCTTCCCATTCCAGAGCACAAATGGGAAAGTGTATCCATGGATGTTATTACAGGTTTTCCAAAGTCACAGGGTAAGGATTTCATCTTTGTAGTAATGGATCACTTGACCAAGTTTGCTCATTTGTTTTCCATCTCCATAGATTACTACACATCTCAAGTGGAATATTTTCTCTTCATATAGGTCTTCAAGTTGCATGGGTTTCCAAAGACTATTGTGAGTGACAGAGACAATAGGTTTATGAGCACATTTTGGTAGGAATTATTCCATCTAGATGGTACAAAATCAACCCCCAACACTAGCTATCATCCATAAACAGATGGCCAAACTGGAATAGTCAACAAGTGTGTGGAGGGGTGTCTCAGGATCTATGTGACAGGTCAACAAAAAGTGTGGGTTAAATGTCTATACTTGGGATAATACTTTTAAAACACCACTCACCACATGTCCATTGGTATGTCTCCTTTTCGAGCCTTATATAGTTATTATCCACTCACTTTTGCAAAGATAATGTTTGGAGATTGTAGAGATCCTATAGCTAAGGAGTGGATACATGAAATCAAAGATATACTGAGAGAGCTCAAAGATCATTTGCAAAGAGCTCAAAACCAACAAAATTTATATGTAGATAGAAACAGAGTGGATTGCACTTTTGAGGTGGGGGACTTAGTCTATCTAATACTCAAACCTTACAGGTAGACATCCATAAAGAAAAAAGGCACTGAGAAAATCAAACCCTGCTTCTATGGCCCATACGGGGTAAAGGGAAAGGTGGGGGAGGTTGCATATTAGCTAGAGCTACCACATAGAAGTAAATTCACAACATCTTCCATGTTTCATGTCTAAAAATAGCACTGGGACAACATATTGTTGCTAATGAGGAATTTCCTCTAGTAGATGATGAAGGACAAGTGATCTTAATTCCAGAAGAGAAAATGGAGGTGAGGGAGAAAAATCTAAGGAACAAGGATATCTGGGAGTGTCCAATCAAATGGAAAAAATTTCCAATAGAATATGCCACTTGGGAAAATGAATAGGTGCTACAACAGATAGATTTAGAATTGCTTGTGGGAAAGCAATTTCTAGCAGGGCAGGGGTCTTGAGAGACTTAGTAGTCTAGTTGTTCCCTCTAGACTATAGTATTATTAAAATAAAGGGGAACTAAGAGGAAACAAGGAGTCACTAAGGTGTTAAATTTTTATTATTAAGGTGATTTTAGCAAAAAAGGAAAATAAAAGATAATCAACTAAGTTGGGAAAATAAAAATGAATGACCTTAGAAGCCAATTAAATAATTTAGTGAAAATTAGAATTGGAGGAAGAAAAGGAGAGGAGGACACCTCACTCCTCATTCACAAACTTTTCTCATTTTCATCTTTGAGCTCTGCAGCTTAGACGTTTTGAGGGTTTTGAGTAAACAAACCCTAGATATCAGCAAGGAGGTGAAATATTCCTCTGTTCTTGATCCAAGCTTGGTCAAGGTGGTGAAATATTCCATCCTCACCATTCTATTCAATCTCATATCAATTTCATAAAGGGATTTTGGAAACATGGCACAGGTTTGGAGGTTTTTTCCAGGTAGGGCGCATTGTTGGAGAAGGATGAATTCAATTTGACTTCAAAATGAAATATCTAGGAATAAAATCATTCCAGGAGGATTTTCCATCACTAGAGCGCCCTTTCTCATCAATCCTTGGGGATTTTTCTCTGCTTAAATATTTATTATTGTACCTAGGTGAAGTTTTGAAGGAGGGTGCATTTCTTCTTGGGGATTCATTGAGTTGTGGGGATTCAGTGAGTTGAAGGGTTAGATCTCTCAGTATATCTGAGGAAAATTATTATATGATATTTCCAAATCCATATCTATAGATATACAACATTATATATGGATTTGAAGGCAATATATGAAGAGGCCAAATTCCTTAGGGCCTCTGCATTCAGAAAGGACGCAACTCATCCAGGATTAGTGGTAGTTTCTGAAGAAGGGAAATAAATTGATATTTTCATCTTGCATGCAACCATTTAGGGTCTAGGAAGATTCATATATATCACTTTTAGTGTATTTTGGAGGAGTCTTCAACCACAACTATTGTATCTCTCATATCTCTTCCAGTTCTGTATATCTCTTGCATGGAGGTTGGCATATCTATTAAATAAAGGTCATATCTGAAGTTTCGTGGCTACTCTCTTGTGTTATTCTCTTTGTATCTTGTTATTATTCTACTTTTGTTCCATTTTCATCATTTATATTCATGCAAAACGTTTAAATCAACTCCATGCACAACTCTTAGAGAACAACTGCAAAATATTTGACAAATCCACTACAAACAAACAAGCATTAAAACTCAAAAGTTCCTGGAAACTCTGATTGGGAACATTAAAACATCAATACAATGAAACCCAACTTATATTAATGAATAAAATAGTAGAGTAATATAGAACACAAGATGGCTAGAATGGTGGTATCTTATCTCTGAAGAGAAAGAGATGCCATTTACACTCATTTGAAAAACACTCATTACAAAGAGGTAAAAAAGGGCTTTTTAGCATGAAGCCTAAAAATAAAAGAGGAAAAAACCCTAAACATAAAAACCCTAACTCTAGAATATGAAAAACCAAAAGTATTGTGGGCCCCAAGTTGGTTATTTGATACGTCAACTTCCCGGGGACACAAATTTTACATATGATCTTCTTTTGGGGTGCACGATAGCATGTTGGAAAGATCTATCATAGGATTACAACTTTTGGTTGGGGCTAGGGTATGTCATTGAAACCCTTATAATCCTGAATGTCCAAAAAACACCCATTAGGGCCTCAAAATAGCCTAGAAAGTTTGAGACCCGAAAAACCATAGAAAAACTACTAAGAAGATAGAGAACCATTGAGTTAGTGGAAGAGGCGGGTGACCACCAATATCCACTTGGATCATTTGTCTACCTTAGGTACCACAGGTACTTACCACCCACAATCACCTCTGTAGATTTCCCAATAAAGGCCAATATGGATACCACTTCATAATCAACAGCCGGTCAGAACAGTCGTGGGTCAAGACTGTTGGGTATGTGTTATATTCTTTGCATGTGTGTGTGTGGGTACGTTAGGTTCGATAATTATGTCTGACGATCCCTATAGTAGTTTTCTTTGTGTTGTGTGTGCCGGGTGCTCCTGGGGGGTCCTAGGGGGGGCCAGGTATGGCCCCCCTGGTTACATGCAGCATTCGAGGCAGCGCCCCGAAATTGTTTTTTGGGTGGTTTTTGCTATTTTTCATGGTTTTCTAAATTAATCCCTGATTAAGGGATTAGGGTTTTGGTATCTATGGAATACCTAAAAACATTGTATATATTGTATAGTGAATGGTGAAATTTGATATAATGAATATAAGAAAGGTTTTCCCCGGTTGAGGGTTTTCGGTATAAATCTCTGTGTACTATGTGAATGAGCCATTGATTAATTTTGTTTTTCTTAAGAATCTATATGCATTGATTTACTTCACAGGTTTAAAACTTACATGTGGTATCATAGCTCGTTTTTGGCTTTAGAGGGACACCTTTTTTGCTGAGGGTTTGGCTCAGTCTTGATAGACAAATTTTATCTTGGGTCTGTGATAAACCTGGGTTTAGTGGGAGATTGTGCAGTGGAGATTCAAGTGTAGAAAGAGGAATGTCGAGCTCTTCTAGAATAGAGATAGAGAAGTTCAATGGTAAAAACTTTGAGCTATGGAAGCTCAATATGGAGGACCTTCTTATGGACAAAGAACAATGGATCGTTGTGGATCCTGGTACACAACCTAATGGATCCTAGTACACCGCCTACTAGCACACAGGCTACTGGTACATAACCTACTAGTACACAAACTACTAGTACACCACCTACTGGTATGTCGAAGGAAGATTGGGAGAAGTTGGATAGAAGAGCAAGGAATACTATTCGACTCTGCCTAGCATATTCGGTGTTGTTGAATGTATCAGGAGAATCTACAGCCAAGGAACTATTGGATAAGTTGTGGAATTTGTATCAATCAAAGTCCCTAGTAAACAAGTTGTTTCTTCGAAAGAAGTTGTATAATCTTAGGATGGAAGATGGAGATTTTGTGATAGAACATCTAAATTCCTTTAATACTCTGGTAAGTCAACTTGTCTCTGTTAATATTATGATTGCAGAAGAAGATAAGTGTATTAATTTGTTATTTTCTTTGCCAAACTCTTGGAATAATTTGGTTGTAGCAATTGGTAGTACCACTCAATCTACATTGAAGTATGAGGATGTAGTTTCATCCTTGTTATCTGAAGAGATGAGGCAGAAAAGCATGGATAGTCATAGCACAGATACTTTATTTGTAAGAGGTCGTACCCAAGACAAGAATACTGGTAAGCCTTCTAGGTGGAGATGTAAATCTACAGGTAGATCTACATCTCCAGGAAAATCTTTGAGGAAATGCTGGAAGTGTGGTAAAACAGGGCATTATAAGAAATATTCCAAGTCTAAGAAGGTTGATAAACCAAAGGGATCTGATAGTACCTCTTCCACAGAGGAAAAAACCTCCACTGAAGAAGGAGGTGATGTTTACCTGGCATCTACAAGTACACATGCCATGCAGACTATGATGTATGGTTGATAGATTCAGGTGCATCATACCATATGACTCCTCACAGGGAGTGGTTCTCTGAATACGAAAAATACAATGGTGGTGATGTATTCCTAGGAGATGACTTGAAAACCAAAATCTTGGGACGTGGAAGGGTTAAGTTGCTGCTAGAAGATGGAAGGATTAGAACTCTCCCTGGGGTTCTGCACATTCCAAAACTAGCGAGAAGCCTAATATCTGTAAGCAAGTTGGATGATGCAAGAGTAAAAACTGTATTTGAAAAGAACACTTGCAAGATGGTACAAGGAGCAATGGTGTTGATGAGGGGAGTTCAGTTTGGAACTCTATACAAGTTGTTGGTAAGAACTTATACTAATGGGTGTAACAATTTTGTTTTCCCCGAGTAGAGAAATGAAGGAGACAAGACCAATACTGTCCTAGAAAAGAAGACCATGCTGTTGCATCAAAGACTAGGGCATATTGGAGAAAAGGGTATTCAAACACTAAATAGTAAAGGTATGGTTGAAGGCATGTCTAATTGCACTCTGGATTTTGATTTCCGTGAACATTGCATATATGGAAAATAGAATCAAGTAAGATTCCCATCTGGTGCTACAAGAGCAAAGGGGATCTTACAGTTGATACACAGTGATGTGTTTGGACCTGTTCCTGTTCCATCCCTAGGTAAATATGTGTATTATGTTTCATTCATAGATGATTTCTCAAGGAACACATGGATTTATTTTCTTAGAAATAAATCTGAGGTATTTGATAAATTTAAAGAGTTTAAGGCTCTGGTAGAAAATAAGACAGAGAAGAAAATAAAGATATTGAGAACAGATAATGGTGGAGAATTTTGCGGAAATGAATTCGAAGAATTCTGTAAGAAGTGCGGTGTAGCAAGGCAACAGACTACTCTATACACTCCTCAATAGAATGGAGTTCCAGAAAGGATGAACATGACATTGATGGAAAAAACAAGGAGCATGCTCAGCGGTGCTGAGTTGGGACAAGAATTCTGGGAAGAGGCAGTGGGTACAACATGTTACCTGGTCAATTGATCACCCTCATCAACGTAGGATGATAAAACTCCACACGAGGTATGGATTGGAAAGAAACCCTCTCTTCAACATCTTAGAGTGTTTGGTTGTGATGCTTATGTACATGTTCCAAAGGAAAATATGACTAAGATGGATAAAAAGGCTGAAAAGTGTATCTTTATTGGTTATAAATATGGTGTGAAAGGTTATAATCTTTGGAACCCAGAAACCAAGAAGACTGTTTACATTCGAGATGTTGTTTTCAGAGAGGTAAAAGATGTTTCCAAACAGGAATTCCTACCAAGGCCAGAAGAACCTGAGAAAATAGAGCTAGAGTTGGATGATGCAAAATTAGAATCATCTGAAGAAGATGAATAAGATGAAGAAGAAGAAGAACCTCATACCCTAGTAATGAGGAGATCAACGAGAGAAAGAAGGAAACCAGAAAGGTATATTCCACCTAATTTTCGTTCCAATTTTTCTTTATCTATTACTGATGATGATCCCAGAACTGTCAGGGAAGCAGTGAATTCAGAGGATAGTAAACTATGGAAGAAGGCCATGGGTAAAGAAATGGATGCCTTGGATAAGAATGAGGCATGGGATATAGTTGAGTTGCCAGCTGGAAGAAAATATGTTGGTAGCAAATGGTTGTTTAAGAAGAAGTTTAATGCAGAAGGAAA
>JZKD02S1864917.1:1213646-1232638 GCA_000966675.3 Picea glauca | reverse complement strand
TAACTTCATTCTGGGAATGGAAATTAAAAGAGATTGTGCTAACAAGAAACTCTGGTTGAATCAGAGAAAATATGTTGAGACGATATTGCAGAGGTTTAATATGCATGGAAGTAAACCGTTCAAGGTTCCTATTACTATAGGTGTAAAATTATCTGCAGATCAGTGTCCCAAGACACAGGAAGAAGAAGAGGACATGTCCCATGTTCCATATGCCAGTGCAGTTGGAAGTTTGATGTATGAAATGGTCTGTAATAGACTGGACATTGCACATGCGGTGGGATTTTTGAACAGGTATATGTCAAAACCAGGGAAGGATAATTGGACAACAGTAAAGAGGGTCTTCAGGTATTTGCGTGGCACTACCAATTATGGATTGTGCTACCAAGGAAAACCAGGATTGGACAGAGTGGTTGACATACATGGATTTGTGGATGCAGACTGGGCTAGAGATATGGATCACAGAAGATCTACAAGTGGTTTTGTGTTTAACCTATTTGGAGGAGAAATCAGTTGGATGAGCAAAAGACAGGTTGTAGTGGCACTCTCAACTACAGAAGCTAAATACATGGCAGCCACTCATGCAAGCAAGGAAGCAGTATGGTTACAAAGATTATGTTCAGGTATTGGGTTGGTACAACAAGCAGTGAGATTAGATTGTGACATTCAGAGTGAAATATTACTGGAAAAGAACCTAGCTTATCATTCGAAGACAAAGCATATTGATGTTCAGTATCACTTTGTGAGAGACATGGTTGAAGAAAAGAAGGTGTTGTTGGAAAAGGTTGACACTTTGACGAATGTTGCAGATTCATTGACAAAGTCTGTGAGCAAAGAAAATTTCTCCTGGCATAGAGTAAAAATGGGCATTGTTGCGCTGTATTGTTGACTATATAATCCTGTGGACCCCTGGATGCAAAGAAAACAACAAGTGGGAGAATGTTGGGTATGTGTTATATTCTTTGTATGTGTGTGTGTGGGCACGTCAGGTTCGACAACTGCGTCTGATGATCCCTCTAGTAGTGTTGTTTATGTTGTGTGCACCGGGGGCTCTTGGGGGGTCCCAGGGGGGGCTAGGTATGGCCCCCCCTGGTTATGCGCAGTGTTCGTGGCAGCGTCGCGAAATTTGTTTTTTGGGTGGTTTTTGCTATTTTTAGCGGATTTTGCTATTTTTAGCAGTTTTCTAAATTAATCCTGGATTAAGGGATTAGGGTTTTGGTATCTACGGAATACCTAAAAACATTGTATATATTGTATAGTGAATGGTGAAATTCAATATAATGAATATAAGAAAGGTTTTCCCCGATTGAGGGTTTCCGGTATAAATCTCTTTGTACTATGTGAATGAGACATTGATTAATTTATGTTTTGCTTAAGAATCTATATGCATTTCTTTACTTCACAGGTTTAAAAATTACAAAGACCACACATATGGGAAGGGAAACTAAGCCCGAGGCTTCAAGAACTATTACCTCACAAAGAGTCTTGGAACTTATTAAACCCCCATACATGTAGTAGTCAAATGGAAACCAAAAAAAGAAGAGAGGGGATATCACTCCACTTTCTCTAGTGCGACTTTGTGCTTGAATCTTGTGTTAGAGGATCTTTCCCAAATAACAATTTTTTATACTAATATATTTTAATACTCATTAGTGACTCCTTTTTTTAGTTTTACAACCTTGGAGAATTTACTCTCCAACCCTGCAGTAAGGCCCTATATCCTAGTATAATGTTGGTTTGCTAGGAAAAGAAGAGTCTAATGAATTTTAAATTAAGTGTTTTTCTTCTTAAGTTGTTTATTTCTAAAAGGTAACCTAATGAAACTTCAATGATGTTTGAATACACTTTCCAATCCAAAAGAAGCAAAAGAATGCAACTTTCCCTTTTGATGAAATCTATCTAGAGGAGGGAAGATATATTTGTATTCTCATATAACAATCACTCAAATCCAAATGGGACTATCAATCACTCCAAAAGACAATTTCAAACCCCAAAATTCACAATTAACACTCCAATGAAACTCTAAAAAAGAAAGTGCTAAAATGCTCGAAAAAGGATTATCATAAAATGAAAATATTCTTTTTCTCTTTTATATCATTGAAATAAGAATGACAAATTCCTAAAAAATCTAAGTTCTAAAGGTCTCTTGCCAAAGAAAGGAGTCCCTAGGGTATGAGTAAAAAACCCATAAACAATTTCACCAAAAATGAGTGTTTTTTGCACCCTACATGCCTTCTTTTATGCACCTACAAGCTAGGTCACACTTTATTAGTGGTGCAAGGAGCGACTAGAATGAGGTAGGTAACTCCCTTTTAGTTGTGTAAGGTGTTATCAGTCACAATGGTTTTCAAAGACTAGGCACAACCGTGTAAAATTGAGAAAAAGGCCCAGATCTGATAGATCTAAAGGATATAAACACCTGTAAAGTGAGGAGGAAGACAAGAAATGTACATAAAAATTTCAAATACCAAAAAAGTAAAGGAAATTCCAAATATAAGGAAGTAAAAAATATCCTTCCCCAGTGGAGTCGTCATTTTTGTTATAGATAAATCTCTCTTGCAGATACGTGAGCACTCCCTCAGATCTTCCCATGATCCAAGTCAGAATGTAGGATAGAAAACAACGAAGTATTCCACTAGATCTACTATATTTGATCTTAATTATGCTATGAGAAAGAGGTAGGTTGGCGTAAACCTGAATGTAAGGTACCAGATCTATTATATTAGGAAAAAAGAGAGAAATAATGCAGAGAATAAAACCGACATAACAAAAAAAGATGGAAATACTACATAGATAACAACGAAACAACAAATTATATGGGACCAAAACACCAAAAGTATACCTTTATTAATAGGAAACAATGTTCACTTGCCTCTTTGAGGGGGAAACCTCTAGTAGAGAAGAGCTCTATTACAATAATTCTCAAGACAAAGACTTCTCATGCTTGTTGCTCTTATTTATACTAATTCTATATTCTAAAGAACCTTCTAGCTGAAGATATTTCTAGAAGTGAAAGATCTTTATAGAAGTGGAAGATTATATTAGGTATTCTTACGTTGACTTGTTATCATTTATTAAATAGGCCTTATAGACTAATGTTGACCTTTATTACATGGAAAATATATTATTCTACCTACATGAGGGGTTAGGGAGGCTAGGTCCCTGACATGCCCTCCCCCTTGAGAAACAACCTTGTCCTCAAGGCTTGAGATGAGGAAATTGTTGCAGAATGGTAGATGGATCCCAAGTGGCATATTCTAGAGTTGTATCTTTCCACTGCACCAATACTTCCCTGATGGTGCGCTGATGGAGACAACATTCACACTGGTCCAAGACTACTTGGGGTTGTATCCAAATGGAACCTTCTTCATCCAAATATTGGAGATGGGTTTGAGTTTGGAACCTAGTTCCAATCACCTTCTTTAAACATGAGACATGAAAAACTGGATCGAGCTTAGAATCACTGGGTAGAGATAACTGGTAAGTGACAGGCCCCACATGCTTGAGAATGGAATAAGGACCATAAAATTTGGGAGAAAGATTATGAAAATGTTAATCTTTGAGGGAGGTCTTCTTATAATATTACAGATGAAGAAACACCCAGTCCCCTTCAACAAATTGATGTTTAGTTCAACCATGATTTGCTTGCTGCTTCATGCGATTTTGGGCCAGCACCAAATTGTCTTTCAGGGTATAGGGAATGGCCTCACATATGATAATATTTTTGTCAACCTCTTGAATATTAGAGACACCTGGAATATATGAGAGAACTGATGGTGGATTTTCTCCATATACTACTTCAAAAGTAGTCATGCGAGTGGTTGTATGGTAAGATGTGTTGTACCACCATTCAGCTAGCGGTAACCATTTAGCCCACTGATGTTGACGATATGATGCAAAACACCTTAAATAGGTTTCCAAACACTTGTTGACAATCAATTTCGCCACCAGTTTAGGGATGATAAGCGGTGCTCAGATGTATTTGGGCACCCTGTGGCTTGAAAAATTATTGCCAAAAATTGTTGGTGAATGTGGGATCCCTGTAAGAGAAAATAGAATGTGGCATGCCATGAAGTTTGAAGATGTTATCCATGAAAACTTGGGCCACTTTGGAGGCAATGAAGGGTTGTTATAAAGAACATAAATGAGCATATTTGGAAAGACGATCAACCACCACTATGATAATTGTTTTGTTGCCAGATTTAGGTAGGCCCACAATGAAATCCATAGAGATATCCCTCCAAATAGGAGGGGGAATTGGAAGGGGTTGGAGTGTGCCGAGAGATTTGACTATTTCTCCCTTGTTGCGTTGACGGGAATCAAATTCAAACACAAAGTTGCGACTGCCTTGTTTCATACCATCCCAAAAAAATAACGTGTGTTGGTCCTTGGTCATGTATTAAGGAAGAAAGCGAAGATTAAGGAAGAATAAAGACAAAGTATGAAGTGCACGGAAGGCACAGAAATCGAGGAAGGGTCAAAGTTGTTAAAGAAGCACAAAAGAAGGAACGAAGAAAAGGAAAGCAAGTCATTGAAAGAGAATATCAAGGAAGACAAAGCAACAAAGAATATAGATCGTGGATAAGTCAACAAGCGAACAAATACATTAATGGGTGATTTGGAGCACCTCGCGGAGAATAAGGAAGAACAATTCGGTGAAGTCCTTAAAATATGGGTTATGTGGACTTAGGGTTTTGACACCTAGGGTTTTATCACCTAGGGTTTTGGCACCTGGACTTTGGTCTAGGGTTTCTAAGAGTCATGGAATGATAAATAGAGGTCTAGAAGAGTTGAGAGGGGTGGGATAGCGAGGTTGAATTGTAAAAGTGTCATGTGTTAGAGTATTACTGTATTTTTGGGTCTTCAACTAGGTGCGAAGATCTACTCTATATAGATCTACAGCTGAGTGCGTAGATAGAACTGTATATTTTCATATACCTAATCAATAAACACAGTTCTGTGGGTGTAGCCCTAGGGAGAGGGTGAACCATGTAAAATCTTGTTGTTCTATGTGGTTGATGTTGTGTTGTTTGTTATCTTTTATACTGTTATTGCACTGTTATTTTCCCTATTGAAGATAATAATATATAACTAACTTCGCGAAGCTAAGCATGATATTGTTAAGAATATCTAGGTTATCTTGTGTGGTTGTGTAGGAATCATCTTGCGTCTCCCCTGGTTGTAGACACCTATGTCCTACAACCCCCCTATTTCTACTTCAGGTGAGACTTCATATGAATCGCAGGTGTTGCCGTAAGGGCTAGTAGTTAGGGTTTGTTGGTGCACTGTTAGAGATGAACCCTGGGTCTACCCCTTTGCCAACAAATGGTTCCATTTCTGGGACCTTCTTGAGGGAATTCCAAGGTGGTTTCCATCAAAGACAGAGATTCACAATTGGATAGACGAACAAGAAAGCGACTTTACCGAAGCTTAGAATAAGAACCCTAGCATTAGTACAAAAGACTAGTGGGGAAGGTACATATTTACTAACGTGCACGAGATTTTCTTTGCAATAGTTCATAATGATTTGTACGAGTGGTTAGCCAGATTAACAGACACTCAGTTTGAAATCAGATCTAGACCACCTGTGGTGTGGATAGTGGCACTGATTAAGAAAGTCAAGAAAGTCGATAACGTTGTGTCTAGAGCAGTGGATCTCTGGTTTGACAACACTATTGGAGGGTACATTACTGAATTTTATATTGACAGAGTGGAATCATATAGTCAAGCAGAGAGGTATTTATTGAAGGGACCTAGAGGAAAGTTTCTACACTTTTTAAAACTGAAGATTAAGATGCTATTGCATGAGAAGAATATCCCAAAATTACAATAAGAAATTGGATTTTAAAACTAATGTTCAAAAATTCAGATAGCGACAGTGACACAAAGATTGGAGACACGCGCAGTGGGAGATCATTCAGAAAGGTTCCTCTTGCGAACCTGTTTAAGCATAGTTATGGGCCATTAACACAAGACGAAGATTTCTACAGTAGAGAAGAAGCAGGAAGATCAGATGAAGAGTATTCAGAGTTCGCAAGGGCAAAGGAAGTAGAGACCAAAGAACTTCGCCGAGAAGAACCAAAAACTTCAGGGACTGCGCCTACTATCAAAGTAAGTATTATTACTCCTCCAGTTGTGTTAGCATCATTTAGTAACCATAGGAACCAGAGTAATCAGAGAACTCAGAGTACTGTTACAAGTAGTTTAGTACATACTCAGTTGGGAAACCAAGGAGAATCCATTGCAGATGAAATGAGGTTACCCATTTTTAGAGTAGGTGGATCTGAGGATCCTGACTAGAATTGGTTCTTATGAGAAGCTGTATGGAGCATTAAGCAAGTCACCGATGAAGCTGTTAAGAGAGCTCAGTTTAGTACTACATTGAGGGATTGTGCATTCAGCTGGTATATGAATTTTGTTACAGGATTTGTACACCCTAAACCGCTGAATGAAATTAAGACCACGTTGAGTGCAAAATTCAAGAAGCCTAAGTCAGAGTCACAGTGCATTACAAAGTTGAAGGAAATCAAGAAGAAAGTGACTGAACCTATTTGTGAATTTGATTAGAGGTTTAAGACCTTGACATGCCATTTACGTTTTCAGATTCCAGATGAACAACATAAGGAATGGTTCATCGCTGCCCTCTTTCCACACATCAGAGTTCCTCTGATGCAACATAAGGTCACTTCGCAAGCTGAAGCATTAGAGATTTCCATGAAACTAGAAGCAGACTCTATAAGAGAATTTAGTCCAGGTATGAGTTAGATTTTGAATCAATTAACAAGTTTATCGTTACAGGTTGAATACATGAAGAAAGATAAAGGAAAGGAGAAAAGAGAAGATATATGGTGTATCAGATGTAAAGCAGAGGGCCATGAAAAAGAGCATTGTCCTTTATTTAATGAATACTTGGCCTCTGGAGTTCCTAACCCTTTGAAGAAGGCTACTTTACCATGGTGTGAGGTATGTAGAACTAAACATCGTGGTGAATGTTATTATATGTGTAAATATGTCTAGACACCCACCAATCTTTATTGTACATTCTGCAAATCTGTGGGGCATGATGAGAAGGACTGTAGGGATTATGACCTCATCCGTGAAAGGTTAAGGGATGCATATAGGATTCAAGGAGAATTACCACAAGAAGGAAATGTTGCACAGGTCGATTCCCCAGGAAGAGGAAACTTCAATCCTCGTGGTGAGTTCAGAGGAAGAGGATGATGAGGAGGCATGGGTCGAGGTCGAGGTCAGATTATTTGCTATAACTACGCCCAGCTAGGTAATTTGGCAAGGGATTTTCAAAAACCTTGTACTACTTGCAACTATCGTAATTCATTCTACCATGTCATTGAATATGTTTAGCTAAAGTTTAGGAAAGACAAGGTGGAAACCAACAAGTCCAACTAATATCAGCTCAACCTCGCAGTGAGGAACCCAGAGTCATTGTTATTACTAGAAGAGGTGCTGTCATAGGAGAAGACATGGTGACTCCAGGAAATAATGCATATGGATCAGGGATCAGAAGAGATTCAGAGAAGGCACCATTGTTTGATCTAAGGAAAGAAAAGTATAGTTTTGAAGAAGCAAGGAGAGAATTTGTAGGTGAACATGATTTTTAATCTAAGGCACAACCAGAAATAAGGGAATGTGAAATGCCTCCAACATTTCATCATTCTGCCCTACCTAGACAGGGAAAAGAGGTAAGGAAGATTGTGGACTTCTTGTATACTTGTATTAATTTGATTAAATATGAAAGAGCTGTGCAGGAACTACAACACCTGATAACAAAATATGAAATTGGAAGAGTAGATCCTTTGCTGAATAGAGCTGTGAATCAAGTATCTAGAAAAAGGAGGACAAGCAAGGAACTGCACCTTAGTGCTCAGATTGGAGACTACGACATAGACTATGTGGTCCTCGATGTAATATACCAGATATAAAATGTATGCAGAACATAAATAAAATGCTAGTAATGGCAGAATAACAACAATATAACTAGAACATTCACCACAATAACACTGAAATGATATAAGAATAACAACGGAAATAACACTTTGAATATGAAAGAAATGTTCATGGGCCTCTTCAAGGGGGAAACCTCCAGTTGAGAAGATCTCTATTACAATAATATCCCAGCTAGGGTTCTCATACCCTCAATTCCTATTTATACTAAAAAGAAGCATCTAGAGGAAGATCCTTCTAGAAGCAAAAGCTTCTATTAGGTCTTCTTACATCCGCCCTATTATATTTTATTGAAAGGCCTTACTAATATTGACCTTTATTACATCCGAATATATTTTTCTACCTATGTGCGGGTTAGGACCCTAACATGTCCGCCCCCTTAAAAACAACTTTGTCCTCCAGGCTTGAGATGAGGAAATTGCTACAGAATGGTAGTCGGTTCCCAAGTGGCATCTACTGGAGTTGTATCTTTCCACTAGACTAGCACTTCCTTGATGGTTCTCTAACCTAGGCAACGCTCACGCTGGTCCAAAAATGCTTCTGGTTGTAGCCAAATGGATCCTTCTTCAGCTAACTCTGGAAGGTTGGTTTGAATTTGGCACTTATCTCCAATCACCTTCTTTAAGCATGAAACATGAAAAACAAGATGTAGCTTCGAATGGCTGGGCAAAGCTAACTGATAGGTGACTTGTCCCACATGCTTGAGCATGGTATAAGGACCATAAAATTTGGGCGCTAGCTTCTGACAATGCTCGTCCTTGAGGGAAGTTTGCTTGTAAGGTTGCAATCGAAGAAACACTTGATCCCCTTCTGCAAATTGACATTCAGAGCGACCTTGATCTGCTTGTTTCTTCATGCAATTCTGTGCTATGACCAAATTCTCTTTGAGGGTACAGAGAATAGCCTCTTGAGTTATAAGTGTTAGGTCAACTGCCTGGACCTTCGAGGCACCCGGTAAGTATGAGAGAACTGAAGGTGGCTTATGTCCATATACCGCTTCAAAAGGAGTCATGCGTGTGGCTATATGGTATGAAGTGTTGTACCACCATTTAGCTAGGGGTAACCATTGAGCTCACTGATTTTTCTTTTCTGAGGAAAAACAACTCAAATATGTTTCCAAACACTTGTTGACAACTTCTGTTTGGCCATTAGTCTGGGGATGATAAGCTGTGCTGAAATGCAATTATGTGCCTTGTATCTTGAACAGTTCTTGCCAAAAATTGCTTGTGAAAGTTGGGTCACGATCAGAAACAATAGAGTGCAGCATGCCATGGAGCTTGAAGACCTGATCCATGAATATTTGAGCCACCGTGGATGTTGTAAACGGGTGTTGAAGGGTGCAAAAATGAGCATACTTGGAAAGGCGATCAACAACCACCATGATGAAAGATTTATTTCCTGATTTGGCTAAGCTGGTAATAAAATCCATAGAGATATCCTTCCAAATAGCAGGTGGAATCAGGAGTGGTTGTAGTGTGCCAGATGATGTGACTGTTTCTCCCTTGTTGCATTGAAACACATCACGTTCAACTACAAAATTATGAATGTCCTATTTCATACCATCCCAGAAAAAATAATGTTTGACCCTATCATAGGTTTTGGTGAACCTGGAGTGCCCTGTTGTGGGTGTAGCATGAAGCTTAGAAAGTACCATGGGTTTAAGATTTGATTGTTTACTTAAATACAAACGAACTTTGTATAGAATTTCCTCATGGATCCAAGAGTACCCTTGGGAAGCTGGAGCATTGGATTGCAATTGCTGGATCAACTGCGAAATTTTGGGATCTTGTAAGCATTCCTGGTGAACGACTTGGAGCCAATTTGGTACAATGAATGAAAGAGAAAAAAGGGATCCTTCATCTTCATATTTTCAGGAAGGTGCATCCACAACCACATTGTCTTTTCCTTTCTTATAAATGATCTCATAATCATATCCAAAGAGTTTAGTCACCCATTTTTGTTGTTCTGGGGAGGAAATGCGTTGTTCCAGAAAATACTTGATTCTTTGATGGTTTGTCTTAATTTGGAACCATTGCCCCAATAGATAAGGATGCCAAAGATCCACTGCATGCAGAATAGCCAACATTTCCTTTTCATAGATGGATTTGCCCAGATCTCTTTCAGATAGTTGCTTGCTGGTAAAGGCCAAAGGTCGACCCTCTTGCATAAGGACATCACCAATTCCTTTGCCTGAGGCATCACATTCCAACACAAAGGTCTTTGTGAAATCGGGAATGGCGAGGAGTGGAGTGGTGCACATGGCCATATTCAAGGTTTGAAAAGCTTGAGCAATGACTGGAGTCCAAGTGAAAGAGTTCTTTTTTATGAGAGTAGTGAGAGGTGCTGCAATCTTCCCATAATTAATAACAAACTTGCGATAATACCCTGTTAATCCGAGAAATCCATGCAATCTCTTAAGAGTCTTTGGGTGAGGCCAGTCTTGCATAGCTTCAATCTTTTTAGGATCCACCCTAACGCTATCGTTTCCAACTAGATGACCCAAGTATTCTACTTATGAGGCGCCAAAAGCACATTTAGAATGTTTCAGGAAAAGTTGGTGCTGAGAGAGTAGATGGAGAACTCGATCCACATGAGCAAGATGGTCCGTCTAGGTTTTTCTATAGATGAGGATATCATCAAAGAAAACTAAGACAAAATGGCGGAGAAAAGGATGGAAGACATGATTCATGAGGCTTTGGAAGGTGGAGGGGGCATTACACACGCCAAAGGGCATGACCAAAAACTCATAGTGGCCCTCATGAGTTCTAAAGGTAGTCTTGGGAATATCTACCTCTTTCATACATATCTGGTGGTAGCTCGAACGAAGATCCAATTTAGTGAACAATTGGGCGTCACTCAATTCATCCAGGAGGTCATCAATGACAAAAATGGGGAATTTGTCTTTGATGGTAAGTTTGTTGAGGGCACGGAAGTCATGACACATTTGCCAAGAACCTTCTTTCTTCAAGACCATGACCACAGGAGACTAATAGGGGCTCGTACTAGGGTGGATAATGTCTGCATTAAGGAGTTCTTGGACCATTTTCTCAATTTCATTTTTTTTGGAAAAGGGGTGACGATACAGAAGGATATTGGGAGGAAGGCTTCCTGGTACAAGGGGAATGGAATGATCATGAACACCATGGGAGGGAGGGAGGCCTTGGGGAGTGGAAAAGACCAATTGATGTTTAGAAAGGATGGCTTGGAGGTCTTGCGGTATCGAGGGTGTCTCTGTTGCTTGTATGGCATGGAGTTGGGCGATAACACCAGAATGACCCTTTTTGAGCAGCTTTTCCATGCGATGGGAACTAATGATCTTAGGTGAGTCAGCGGTAATGCCTTGGAACTTATATTGGTGGCCCTCCTAGTCGAATTGCATGCTTAAGTCTTTAAAATCCATGAGAATGGGACCCAAAGTCCTTAGCCAGTCTGCACCCAGCACAATGTCACACCCCCCCCATGTCGATAACAAACATATGGGATTTCAGTTGGTAGTCACCAATTTGGAGACGCACATTTTCACAACGCCCTCCACATTTCATGGAGCCACCATTAGAAATCATGATTTGGAAATTATTGACGACATGGATGTAGCAATGAGTTTCTTGGGAAATGTGGTGATGAATAAAATTATGGGTGTTGCCACTATCAACCAGAATGATGACCTTCCGATGCTTGATGTAACCGATTAGCTTGAGGGTTTGGGGAGAGGAGAATCTAGTGATAGCATTGAGGGAAATGAATGGTTCTACTTCGGGAGGGTCTGGGGGAGGGGTTATGTCAATGGATTCAAGTGATTCAGACATAGAGGGGGTTTCTTCATCTTCTTCCGAAATCTCCTCGGAGATGGCCATAAAAAGATTTTTTTCTTTACACTTGTGTCCCAGGAAATATTTGTCATCACAGTTATAACAAAGGCCTTTGATTTGGCGTTCAGCCATTTCAGCCTGGGTCAATTTTTGGATCTTTAGTGGAGCAGAGGGGGTAGTGGGATTTATTGGTTTAGGGCGAGGGATGAAGGAGGGTTTGTGGTTTTGAGAAGATACAACCTGTTGTGCTTATTTATCTCTTTTGGTAGCCTCCACCCAACTCTCATGCTGAACCATGAGGACATGGGCCTGAATTTCCTCCTTGAGGCCGCTGATAAAACACTCTCAGAAAAAGGCATTAGACATGCCCTTTGTTCTAAAAGCCAGGCTCTCAAACACAACTATAAAGTCTTCCACTATTCCTAATTGTTTCATCTTTGTCAAAGAGTTCATAAATCTCTGCCACAAATTGTGTCCAAGCAATATACCCTTGATGAGATTTTTTTCTCCATTTCCACCATTGCCAACGTTCTTGATCTAGATGGAGAACACCATACTGGAGTTTTGCCAAGTCATCTGTAATGATATATAAAGAGAAGTAAGGTTCCATTTGGGTTACCCAACTAGTGGGATCTGAGCCATCAAATTTGGTCACATCCACCCATGGAAAGCGTAGGTCGGGTTGAAAGTGATGGTTCTGTAAGGTATGGGAATGAGAGGAATGGTCACCTTCAGTACATGGGGGTGAGGAAGAGGAAGGGTTATCTGTAGAGATATGTAGTTTGGTGCAGAGTGCCAAAAACACTGATTCAAGATGATTTCACCCATTGAGGACTGCATGGTTGTATTGATGGAGAAATATTGGCACTGAGTTGTTTCACTTCTTGTTGGGTCTCAATGAGACCAGATTGCAAGGTGTTGAAGCGAGCTTCCAAGTATTGGCTATGAGTATGGGCCATGAGGATGGGGGAACTGAAAAGGGGCATCCAGGGTAATTTGTTTTTCCGAAATGATGATATGGATGAATGTGATAAGGGCTAAGATATTAATCCAATGGAATAGGGAAAAAATAATGGTCTAAATAATACTGCAGAGAGGAAATACCCAAGTGATTAACCAAAAAGAAATGTGTATTTACTTGGCAACCCGAACACAGTTGCGTGGCAATAGATATTGTCTATTTTAATTTGTTTATGTTTTTGTCCCCAAGGGTTAGGTATTCAAGGGTTCTATAGACAAGGGTTTTCCCTGTGCTATAGCTCTCTGATATACATGCAGGGTCCAACAGTAGTACTCGGCCCAATATCTCAAAGCACTAACTAAGGAGGATAGACCGTACACTTAGCCGTACTACCTAACTACCCAGGTACTAGAGAGTATCTTCCCGAGTGTTGTTTTCGGTGACACTATAGAAGTCAGGTGGCTGATCAATTTATCTAAAGAGGGCTTCAGGTAATCTAGGCCAATCCGTACATAGGTGCTGTTTGATGCACTACCACTCGAAGGGGTACCAACAGGGGTTACAAGGGTGGCCAACAGATGTGTTCTTAAGTACCACTTGTATTTTCTGCGTGTATGAATCCCTCAACTGCGGGTTTATGCACTTAACGACAGATATATGTGGCTTAAAGATGCCAGAATACGTCTCTACCCTGAAAAAAATTTTTAACCCACACTTTCTGCTGAGGAAAGTGCTCTGATACCACTTGTAATATACCAGATATAAAATGTATGCAAAACAAAAATTAAATGCTATTAATGGCAGAATAATAGCAATATAACCAGAAAATTCACCACAATAACACTAAAATGATATAAGAATAACAACGGAAATAACACTTTGAATCTGAAAGCAATGTTCACGGGCCTCTTCGAGGGGGCAACCTCCAGTTGAGCAGAGCTCTATTACAATAATATCCCAGCTAGGGTTCTCATACCCTCGACTCCTATTTATACTAAAAAGAACCATCTAGAGGAAGATCCTTCTAGAAGTGGAAGCTTCTATTAGGTCTTCTTACATCCGCCTTATTCTATTTTATTTAAAGGCCTTATTAATATTGACCTTTATTACATCCAAATATATTGTTCTAACTATGTGAGGGTTAGGACCCTAACACTTGACCTGGGATCAAAAGTAAATGTTATGACGAATAAGACTTGGGCATTGATGGGAAAACCTAAATTGATTTACTCTCCTATTAGGACCAGGATGGCTAATCAACAGGCGGTGAGCCCCTTTGGAAGACTAGAGCATGTCCCTGTAGACATTGACAAAGTGAGGAAATTTGCAGACTTCGACATGATTGAGATTGTTGATGATAGTTGTCCTTATCTTGCATTGTTGGTTATTGATTGGGCTTTCAACAATTTTATTGTTGTTGACCTAAAAAATAGAAGAATGGCATTTGAAGGTGATGGCCTTAGGGTCATTACACCTCTTGACCTTGATGAAGGTCGTAGATACACAAAACCTATAAGAGAAGAAGACCATGCCTATGAGTTGGAGAACATCTATAAACTAAAAGCAGGACAACATGATTATATTAACCCTACACCAAATGGAAATATAAGTTGGCAAAGTGAAAGTGCATGTTCGTCAGATTCATAAGAAGCATTGGAAAATTGGCAGAATAGAATGTATGAAGTCTCTATGCAGAGGTGTGTGCCAGATTGACCAAAGACATTCATTGGATTGGTATAGAAGTAAGTAATCTTCCTACATTTGATGGCTTGAATAATTTAGAGACATTTCTAGTCGAATTTGAGGGAATTGTACCAATACAACAAACATTGTTGGCACTAGATTAAGCCTTGACAAAAACACCAACTAGATGGTGGGAAACACACAAGAAGAATATCACGGATTGGGTACAATGTCACACCTTGTTGACAATGCACTTTTCAGACCAAGATGGAGGTTGCAAAGTTTGATACACAGGTCAGAGTTTTTCCAAGATCCATGTGCGAAGTTGTGAGGAAGCCTGGAGCAACATTCCTAAAGAGTAGTGGGTACATAAGTTCATTAACACCTTAGATACTACGCCTATCAACTAGTATCTTCAAACATAACCGTGCTTAGTCACTACATATTGGTATGGTATGACCCATAAATTTATAGCTACGTTCCTATTTGAAAGTCAACACCCCACAATAGATTAGTATTTACAAATTGCAAGATAGAAGGTATTTGAGGAGGCACCTGACCCTCCTCTTCAACAAGATGAAGATGAATGGATTGTGCCTCTTCAATGGTTATAGGGTTGTTATAATATTAATGCTGATGATTTTGACGACCCTAGGAATGTGTACATTTTAGAAACTGAAGGACAAAGAGATATCGAAGGGCTAGGGATATAGTTACCTTTTGTTGGGCAACCTATTCAAATTAAGAAGGTTAATATTGGAATAGAGCAGGCACCTAAGTTACCAAATGTTGGAGACTATTGGGATGATGCTACTATTAGTAATATTACAAAACCATTGGATGAGTATGAGGACTTGTTTCCAACCAAGTTCACAAACATGAAGGGCATTAAAGGGCCCATGGGAGAAATGCATATTCCTTTGAAAAAAGATGCAAGGACTGTCAAGAAGAGGCCTTACAGACTGAATCCCAAGTACAAGAAGAAAGTTAATACTGAATTAGATAGAATGTTGGAAGCATGAATTATAGAACTAGTTGAAGAATCTGAATGGATTATCCTTATGGTGGTCCAAGATAAGAAGTCAGGAGAAATCAGAATATGTGCAGATCTAAGAAAATTGAATGATGCATGTTTACATGATCCATTTCGTACACTTTTTACTGATGAAGTTCTAGATAATGTAGGAGGACAAGAAGTTTATTCATTCACAGATGAATTTTCAGGCTATCACCAGATCATAATTGCTAAGAAGGACAGACATAAGACTACATTTGGAACAAAATGGGGTTCTTTTTAGTACAATGTGATGCCTTTTGGTTTGAAGAATGCACCAGCCATCTTTTCCAGGGTGGTGGTCGAAGCATTTAAGGATTTTTTACATAATGTTTTGAAGGCATACTTTGATGACTGGGCCATTTTTAGTATACTGAAAGATCATATTGAATGTTTGAGATTAATATTAGATAAGTGCAAGCAATGTCAGATTTCCCTGAACTTGAAGAAGTGTATTTTATTTTCACCTTTTGGAGTGTTGTTAGGACACATTGTGTGTAAACAGGGGTTGTTGGTAGATCCTTCCAAGATTGCTATCATTGTTCATCTACCTCCTCCTACTTCAGTTAGATAGTTGTGCACTACATTGGGACACACTGGATACTACATAAAGTTTATTAAGGGTTACATAAAGATAACAACAACTATGGAAAATCTATTAAAGAAGGATAGTAAGTTTTAATGGACAAAGTAATGCCAAAAGAGATTCGACACACTAAAGCAGAAAATGGTCACTGTGCCCATTTTTGTTTTTTCAGATTGGAGTAGGGAATTCCACGTTCATGTCGATTCTTCATCCATTGCATTAGGAGCAGTGTTAGCACAACCATGTGCAGGAGATATTGACCACCCTATAGCCTTTGCTAGCAAGAAGCTTTCTACATCTGAAATGAATTATACTACCACTGAAAGAGAGGGATTATAATCCAAGTGGATATCAGTGGCCACCCACCTTTTCCAACTGGCTCAAAACAATTTTCTAGCAATTTTGGTAATTTACTATTTTTAGCAGTTTTTCACTTCCGGAGCCATTTTGAGGCCCTAAACAATGTTTTTTTGGGAAAACGGGTTTGCATTACAGAATTTCCTTTGATATTTTTTCCAAAATGAATCTCCTCGAAGATACCTTTCCAACGGGCTATCATGTGCCTAAAACGAAGATCGTATGCAAAAGTTATGACCCTGGAAAGTTGATGTACTAATTTACCCAAACGGGGCCCACATGACTTTTTGGCGCTTCATCTCCTAGGGTTAGGTTTTTGGATGTCTAGGGTTTTTAACATTCCTGTTTATTGTAAAAAGGCCTTCAGAGCCTCATTGTAATCTTCTTCTTGCGAATGAGTGCAATCGTCACATCTTTTCTCAAAGATAAGCCACCACCATTCCAGCAAGCTTGTTTCTGCTACATTTTACAGTTTCAGCTTATTTCCTTATTGAATAGAAAACCAGTTTTATTGTAACTCTATTATTTTTTGTTAATAACCTGTTGATAATATGTAGTCATTTCGTTCTGCTCATAAAATCTGGATCAGTGGTATCAGAGTGGTGTTCTCCTTGTCATCTTAATGCATGTCCCCAACGAGGTCGGAGTAAAAAGAGTTGGGTCTCGAGCTTGTTTCTCTTGAGGACAAAAGATCTTGCATGCCCAAGTGATCTCTCATGGTAGGAGAAAATAAAGATGATGTGACAGGAGATCCTTTAAAACTGTTGATTGAGGAAGTCCTCACAAAACAAGGAACGAGATGATGGATAGTTTTGCGCAAATCCTTCGGTGGCTACCAATAGGCGACACATATTCTTCGAGCGGAGGCATCGCCCCCTTCAAGATAAAAATAAACTTCGATATTCCTATATTTTAAGGTCAGATAGATGTTGGATTACTGAGAGGGGGGGTGAATCAGTAATAGAGCAATTTAATATTTTTTAACCATATAATCCAATTGTTATATCAATGTAGCATTATCATCCAATAATTGCAGAGAAAATAAGCAATGAACAAATGAACAATCATACACATACACAGTACACCAATGTTTTACGTGGAAACCCAAAGTGGGAGAAAACCACATAATTCTTTTTCTTATATGTCTTGAAGAATTACATTCTTTGGAAGCACCAACTTCCTTTTCTTTCCAAATGCAACTGGAAGGAGGCTCCAACCACCTAGTTTCTCAAGCTACAACCTGAGGGAAGATCCAACTCCCCAATTATTTGGCTACAACCAGAAGGAGGCTACAACTCCCTATGTTCTCCAACTACAACTGGAAGGTGGATACAACCACCATTTCTTGCCCCATCCAACCACCCTGACATATAAGTAGAATGATGGAACCACTGTCACACTATCACTGTGAGATATACTGTTGTAAACTTGTACCAATCAACCTGTACCAAAAAAATTGTACCAATAACCTGGACCATGCATAAACCATGCATAAACCATGCATCAACCTGTACCTCAACCTGTAATCCACCTGTACCATAAACAAGTGCATCAACCATGCACCAACTTGTACCAACCACCCTGTACCATAAACAAGTGCATCGACCATGCAACAACCTGTACTTCAACCTGTACCATGAAAAAGTGCATCAAACATGCACTAAACATGTACAAATAACTTGTCACAACAACCTGTCACAACAAATTATCCAAACAACCTATCCCAACAACCTGTCTCATCCATTTTATCAACCAAATCAGATCTACTCACCAAGACCAATCACCAAGACAACTCTCAAAGATGTGCATCAACCAAGTATAACACAACAACTCATAATAATCACCAAGATCAATATGTGCTTCTAATAATAAAAGTATGCTACATCATCCATAAACCATGTGTTGGAAGATTGGTTGTTGTCATTGATGTTAACCCTAGTCATGGGTTTTGGACCACAAGATTGATAAAGTTATTTGGACATGAAGGACAATGCACATGCATATACAACACCCATGAATGGATAGTATACATCATTTTGTTTCCAATGGTATGTGGCACATTACGTGGATCCTCATGGTTGAGGAGAAATGAATTTTTGAAGAAGACAAAGTGAATTGAAGAAGGAAGTACATGTAGGCCCTGAAGATAATTAAAGAAAAGAATTACAAAATAAGAAAGTGTTAGGTCGGCCCTAATGTTAAAAGGAAGTAACATAAATGGTATAAATAAACATCATTATAAAGTCATTTGATACAAGTTGAATTTCAGAGGAAATAAGAAGTAAATAAGGCCGGATTTCAAGAGAGGATAAAGACTTTTGGTGATGTGTTCTAAGGTATGTTATTTTTAGGTCATCTTACCATTTTTGCTATAACTTTTTTTCTAGAACGATTCAGATGGTGAAATCACTATGGTATTGAGAATACATATCAAGGTACCTTTGGTAAAAATTTTGTCTCTTTATTTTCTATAATTATGGAGATACACTCTGTGGAAGATAGGGTTTGTGACCAGTCCTGAAGCTAGTCAATAAACAAGTGTTCCGGGTAAAACAATCATAACTTATTCATAGAGAATCCAAA
>JZKD02S1864917.1:1170779-1200316 GCA_000966675.3 Picea glauca | reverse complement strand
CCAAAAATGTTAAAGTATATCAGATGGACATAAAATCAGCTTTTCTGAATGGGGAACTTGAAGAAGAAGTCTACATTGAACAACCATAAGGATTTCAGTTGTCAGAGAACACAGATTATGTGTGTAAATTAAAGAAGGACTTGTACGGTCTAAAACAGGCTCCTAGAGCATGGTACTCAAGACTGGATAAGTATCTGCAGCAGGCAGGGTTCAAAAAAGGAAGTGTAGACAACAACCTCTACATCAAGGTAAGTCAAGGTAATATTTTATTGATTGAAGTTTATGTTGATGATATTATTTTTGGTAGTGATGATGACAGGATAAGCCAGAAATTTGCAAAAGATATACAAAAAGAATTTGAAATGTCGCTACTTGGAGAACTATCCTTCTTTCTGGGACTTCAGATACGTCAAAGGAACCAAGGAATTTTTATTTCTCAAACCAAGTATATTAGAGAAATGCTAAAGAGGTTCGGAATGGAAGATTGCAAACCAATTGTCACTCCCATGCAAACCAGTTGCAAGTTGAGAAAAGATGATGATTCAAAGTCTACATATCAAAGGCAATACCATTCAATGATTGGCAACCTATCGTATGTGACAGCATCTAGACCAGATGTAATGCAATAAATTGGACAAGTGGCATGATTTCAAGCAACACCAAAGGAATCACATGTATTAGCAGTGAAGAGGATTTTCAGATATCTCAAAGGAACATAAGAGTTTGGGCTATGGTACCCAAAAGGAAAGGATCTATCACAAATTGCCTACACAGACGCAGATTGGGAAGGTTGTATTGATGACCGACGAAGCACTAGTGGAGCAACGTTCTACTTGGGTGAGTGTTTAGTATAATGGCTAAGCAAGAAACAATAATCAGTATCTCTATCTACAGCCGAGGTAGAGTATATTGTAGCAACAACATGTTGTACACAGGTTCTTTGGATGAAAAAAACTTTGACATATATACAGGTTGAGTATGATGAGCCCATTACAATATATTGTGATAATACAAATGCCATCAGTATCTCAAAAAACCCGGTGATGCACTCCAAGATGAATCACATTCCAATCAAGTGTCACTTTTTACGTGAACAGGTTGCAGAAAAGAACATTAGAGTTGAGTATGTGGGCACAAAAGAACAAGTCGAAGACATCTTTACAAAACCACTTCCACAGGAATCCTTTCAATATCTTTGCCAAATAATTTTAGTTATTTCTACTCCAAAATGAATGCTTTTTGAATGCTTATCTTATATATCTTAGATGTACATGAGGAAGCACCATAAGAAGATAGTTCAGTCAGGGGGAGCAGCCCCAGATGGAAAGATACCTTTTCCATTAATGACAAAGGGGGAGAGATTTATTAGATGCAAAGGATAGAGCCATGGTTCCAGGGGGGAGAAAATTTATCATATGCAGAGGAAAGAGGCATGGTTCTAGGGGGAGCAGGAGTGATATGATTTCAGTATTGCATCAGAGTGTTGCCATTAATGCCAAAGGGGGAGATTGTTGATTAAGGTTGGTTGTCATTGATGTCAACCCTTGAAGAAAGCCTCATAGCATAAAGGTTTTGGTAATGGAACCGATATTTTTTGATGTAAATATGACTCATTATTGTTTTTTCATGGTTTATAAGAAGTAAATATGGATGAACTCGAAAGTGGTTCCCTTATGGTGAAAGCCCTCACGGGAAGATGCTTTGCGGAGTAAGAGAACCCATGCTTAATTTTGGAATAATGAGATGAAGGGCATTGAATTTGTCAAGGAAACTATCCTCGGTGGATAGTGCTTGTCATTCCATTTTCGGTGGTATGTAGAACGTCACATAACTCCTCACAGTTAGAGAGTTATGGCCATGATAAGTTGGAGACCCCAGGTTTGGGTAATGGACACAAGCTTGTTTGATGGATAACGGTATGCGTTATGATATATTTTCAGATAATACTATTCTATATGCATAGTAAATGCCATGCCATTTCTGGTGGTATGTGGAACGTCACATAACTCCTCACGGTTTGAGAGTTATGGCCTTACGAAGTTGGAGGACCCTCATATGTCATCTAGAAGCCTCAAAATGTCAAAGTAGTCAAAGTGGTTTAAAAGATTCTAAAAGGTAAATAATAAATTCAAGTAATAAGTGTATTATAATTCAAAGTGAATACCAAATAAATTATTTCAATAATAAATTTAATGGATAAATTAGAAGTGGGTTAACCCTAAAATAAGGAAAGTGGGGCCAAGTGAGCTAGAAGATGTTTTTAAGGAAGCTACTTGGAGAGTATAAATAAGAGACAAGGCTCTCTCATTTTAATAAAACTTGAGCATATTGAATATATATAGGTGTCTGAGGTAAACAAGGATTTATAAGACAAAATTCTAAGGCAAGATGAAGAAAAGAAGCCCTAAATGCAAGGAAGGATAAATTCTTTTGATGGTGCTTTCTAATGTATGTTATTTACTGGTCATCTCACCATTTTCGCTATATATTTTTTTCTATAATGATTCATATTGTGAAATTTCTATGAAATTGAGAAAACATATCCAAGTAACTGTGGTAAAAAATTCATCTTGTGGTTCATTGTATTTTGGGAGTTACACTCCGTGGAAAATAGGGTTTGTGGTCAGTCCCGAAACTAGTCAAACACATGTGTTTTGGGTAAAAACGTCATAACTTCTTCATAACAGATCCAAATTCAGTGAGACCAAATGTGTTGGATAGGGTACAATCTTTAGTATTCTTTGTAATAGGTTCAGATAAATTCATCAAATATTCCGTGTGGGGCATGCTCTACAAGTTTTCTCTCTAGAATAAGCCAAAATTCCATTTTTGCTATAAATCATTTTTTGAGAGGTTCCAAGTAGTGACACTTGGAGGAATTGCATAAAAAACACTGAAGAACATTGTGTATTGGTTTCATATTTTTATACATTACAGGTACAAAGTTATGATTACTTCAAGTTAGGGTTGTTGACTAATCGAAAACTAGGCATGTGAGACTAAAAAAAAGTTTGATGAAAATGATAGTCTCTTGTTATTAAAGTTAAGGAAGGTTTGAAGGAATGTGATCAAATACACCAGGTCTATTACAGAGCTACAAATAAGATTGGATGATGAAATTGATGAGGGATTTTGGTTGAGGTACATGTTGAGTACATGGTTGAGACAAGTAGTTGATGAGTTGGCACATACATGAGATGTATAGTTGATGATGTTGGTACATATTGATGAGTCATAGTTGATGAGTAGTTGACACATGATTGTTACATACTTGGTACATGGTTGGATGCACTTTTTTATGGTACAGGTAGATTACTGATTGTTTGGTATAGGTTGGTGCATGGTTGATGCACTTGTTTATGGTACAAGTTGATTACAGGTTGAGGTACATGTTGACGCATGGTTCAGATTTATTGGTACAGGTTTACAGCAGTATATCTCACAGTGATAGTGTGACAATGGTTCCATCATTCTACTTTTACTTCAGGATGGTTGGACGGGGCAAGGACAACTGATTGTAGCCACCTTCAAGTTTTAGCCCGAGAGCATAGGGGGTTGTAGCCTCCTTCTGGTTGTAGCCAGAGAATTGGGGAGTTGGAGATTCCTTCAGGTTGTAGCCTGAGAAACTAGGGGGTTCGAGCCTCCTTCCAGTTGCAGCTGGAAAACAAAGGAGGTTGGTGCTTCCAATGAATGCAATTATTCAAGACATATAAGAAAAATCATTCTATGGTTTTCTCCCGATTTGGGTTTCCATGTAAAACATTGGTGTACTGTGTATGTGTATGATTGTTCATTACTTATTTACTCTGTAATTATTGGATGATAATGCTTCATTGATATAACACTTGGATTATATGGTTAAAAAGGATTATATTGCTCTATTACTGATTCACCCCCCCTCTCAGTAATCCAATAGAATTATCTTGCAATTGTTGGATCAAGGGAGAGATTTTGGGGTCTTGCAACCATTCCCGGTGAGCATCTTGGAGCCAAGAAGGTAGAATGAAGTACAGGAAAAGAGGGACCCTTCTTCTTCATATTTTTTGGAAAGAGCATCAATGAACACATTTTATTTTACCTTCTTATAAATGATCTCATAATCATATCTAAATAACTTTGTGACCCATTTTTGTTGCTCCGGGGATGAAATTATTTGTTCGAAAAAATACTTGAAGCTCTGGTGATTAGTTTTAATCTGGAAGTGTTGCCACAATAAATAAGGACGCTGAATATTGGTGAAGTCAAGAAGGGATAAGACCGGAGTCATGCACATAGCTTCTTTCAAGGTCTGGAAGGATTGGTCAGCTGCTGGAGTCCAAGTGAAGGCATTGTTTTTAAGGAGAGTTCTGAGAGTGGCTGCAATTTTTCCATAATTCTTAATAAATTTGCGATAGTAACCTGTTAAACCAAGAAATCCACACAATCTCTTAAGAGTTTTAGGGCTAGGCCAATCCTACATAGCTTCATTTTTATTAGGATCCACTCATACATTGTCCTTGCCCAAAATATGACCTAGTTACTCCACCTCTGAGGCTCCAAAGGAACATTTATATTGTTTGAGGAAAAGTTGGTGTTGAGAGAGTAGATGGAGAACTTGATCCACATGGGAAAGATGGGATGGATAATTTTTACTTTAGATGAGAATATCATCAAATAAAACTAAGACAAAATGACAAAGAAAAGGACAGAAGACATAATTCATGAGGCTTTGGAAGGTGGAGGGGGAATTAAATATGCCAAAGGGAATGACCAAGAACTCATAGTAACCCTCATGAATTCTAAAGGAAATATTGGGGATGTATGCTTATTTCATACATATTTGGTGGTAGCCAGAACGGTGATGAATTTGAGTGAAGTACTGAGCACCACTCAGTTCATCCAAGAGATCATCAATGATAGGAATGGGAAACTTGTCCTTGATGGTGAGTTTATTGAGGGCATGAAATTTAGGACACATGCACCAAGTACCTTATTTCTTGAGTACCATGACCACAAGAGAAGAATAAGGGATGGTACTAGGGAAGATAACATCCGCTTGGAGCAATTCCCGCACTATTTTCTCAATTTCATTCTTTTGGGAAAAGGGAGGACGATAAGGGAGAACATTGGGAGGAAGACTACCAAGAACAAGGGGAACATAATGATCATGAACACCATTAGAAGGAGGAAGTCCCCGAGGAGTGGAAAAAATGGCTTGATGTTTGGAGAGGATAGCTTGGAGGTCAGGATGCACATAGGGTGTCTCAATTGCTTGAATGGAATGGAGTTGGGAAATAATATGAGAGGGACCTTTCTTGAGGAGATTTTCCATGCGATGGGAACTGATGATCTCAGGAGAACTAAATGTGAGTCCTTGGAAGTTATATTTTTGTCCCTCTTGTTGGAATTGTATGGTTAATGCCTTAAAATACATGAGAATGGGGCCCAAAGTGTGTAACCATTCAAAACCTAGCACAATGTCACAACATCCCATGTCAATGGAAAAATATGATATTTCAGGTGGTACTGTCCAATTTGAAGACATACATTTTCACAACACACACCAAATTTCATGGACCCACCATTGGCTATCATGATTTGAAAATTGTTGATGACACGAACATAGTAATTGGTTTCCTGGGAAATGCGACGATGAATAAAATTATGGGTTCTGCCACTATCAACAAGGATCATGAATTTTCGATGCTTAATATAGCCAATGAACTTGAGGGTTTGTGGAGTAGAGAATCCAGTGAGGGCATGTATTGGAATTAGTGGGTCAACTTCAGGTGGGTTAGTGAGATCCTGGGTAGCATCAGGAAGGGATGGCTCTTCAACAAGGAGAACTACTACTTCTTCTTCAAAAATGTCTTCTGAAATGGCCATAAAAGGTTTTTGTTCCTTACACTTGTTCCCAGGAAAATATTTTTCATCACAATTATAGACCAATCATTTCAGCCCTAGTTAATTTCTAGACCTTGAGAGGAGTGGTAAGGGAGTAGGATTTGTGGGTTGAGGGTGAGGAAAAAAAGAGGGTTTTTTTGTTCTAGGACAAAACAACTTGTTGGACCTCTTTGGCATGTTTAGTAGCTTCCAACCAAGTCTGAGGGAGATCCATGAGAACCTGGGCTCAGATTTCATCCTTTAGGCCACTCATAAAGAATCCTCGAAAGAATGCATTTTTCATGCCTTTGGTTCGAAAGGCCAAATGATCAAAAGTAGTTATAATGTATTCCACTATGCCTAACTATTTCAACTTGTTCAAAGGACCTAGATAGTGGGTGTTAGTGTCAAAGTGTTCATAGAGGTTGGCCACAAATTGGGTCCATGCAATATACCCTTGATGTGCATTTTTACACCATTTCCACCATTTCCAACGTTCAGGATCTAGATAGAGAACAACATAGTGAAGTTTTTCCAACTCATTAGTAATGCCATGCAAAGAAAAATAATTATCCATTTGAGTGACCCAACTCGTGCAATTAGAGCCATAAAATTTATTGACCTCAACTTGGGGAAGACAGGGGTAACGATGAAAGGGGTTGGATTGAAAATTCAGCGAATGAGAGGAATAAGCACCATCTGGTTGGTCCGAGGAGGAAGGACCCTGGGTTCAGTTCAAAAATTGGTTAACAACAGAATGGAGGGTGTTAAATTGATTCATGAATTTGGCATCCATGGCATCAAATTTTTGTTGGACTTGGGTCTCGAATTTTTCAATGCGGGAATTGGTAGAGATAATATGAAATGTCACTTCTTGGAGGGACTCCTTGGTTTGATTGATGGAATATTGAAATTCTTGGTTGTGAGTGTTGTCCATTTGGATATGGGGACTGCTGGTAAGGGGAAATGGGTGGGTGGGATCACATAAAAGGAGTTATAAGTGATAGGTACCACTAAGATCAGGGAGAAAATGGAAATATAATGGGAGAGGTGGAAAATAGGGATGCTGGGAAGGGGTCGGGTCCACTGAAAAAAACTGCTTAAAAATGAAAGGTACCACTGTGATCAGGGAAAAAAAGGGAATCCAATGGGATAGTGTTGGACCTAGTATTATGGGGTTGGCATTGATGACAAAGAGGACCAATATGGTCAATGTTGGGCATGGAGTTGGTATCGAATGTTTTTGGCCCTTGACCAACTTTTGAGGAACACTTGGTCATAATTGACCATTTTTGGGACTTCGACAGCCTATCGAAGATGAAGCGCAAAGCGAAGTGGATATTGTGGAAGCTGGGTCCTTTTTGGGTTTTGGGATAATGTAATGGGAAAGGGATGTCGGACTGTGGGTTTACCCACGTTTAGGCCTATTTTGTATGTATAAATAGAGGTCTAGGCGATGTAAGTGCAAGACCAAAAAGAGACTGATAGTTGATAAGCTAAGTGTTAGATCAGCATCTGTGTGATTGACTTGCAAAGTTAAGTGCAAGTGTTGTAAGTGCTGATTGCATAGATTGTAAGGAGGCTCTGTGCTAGATCTACTCAAGGAAGGAGGATCTGGCGAGGTGTGCGTAGATCTCATGTCCTATGAGGAGTAGGATTTTGATAGCTCTATGTTGTAACCTAATTGGATGAAGCTAATAAAGAAGAAGAGTTGGTGGACGTAGCCCCAGGGTGGGGGTGAACCACGTAAATACTGTGTGTTGTGCTTTGTGCTACTATTTACATGTGTTCTCCCTCTCTTGCTAAGTGCTATGACATGTTTAGATAGATTTACTATGCTTTGTGCTTATTAGATATGTATGAATGCTAGATCTGATATGAATGAATATGATAAGTGCTCAATCTACTAGATCTGATCTATTGTATGCTGCTAAGTATCGAATAATATTACATCTAAGTAAATGTTGTAATGCTCTGTGTTGTCTGCGAAGTGAGATAAGGGTTAATTCTAGGTGAACTACTGATGTTAAGTTCTTTGTTAAGTGTGTAATCATAGATCTGTTTCCCAACTAAGGTTGCAGACACCTGATTCCTGCAACCACCCCTGCCTCTACCTTGGGTGAGACTTCATATGCTTCGTAGGTGTTGCTGAAAGGGCCGGTAGTTAGGTTTTTGTTAGTGCGATGTTGTAGCGTTGAACCCCGGGTCTGCCCCTGTGCCAAAAGAATTGATAAAAAAAATTCAATTAGATGTCAATAAGTCTGGTATAAAAGTCTCAGCAAGAAAATTCTCGACCAGTCAAGCCTTAAGTTGATTTTGAAACAATTGTCTTGACCAATCAAACTCTAATTCAAGTCGAATCCTTAGTGAATAGAAACTGAGAGGGAACTGATTTTAATATCAACCATCAAGTAAAATGTTTACAAGTTTAGTTTAAATAGTCACCAACAAAGGATATCTGTGGAGGTCAATTTAAACATTCATGAAAGGTAAAATTTAATGAAGTCGATCTGGCATCTGATGACAGGAAAATATGGGAAATTTTCTTTCAAAGAAACATCTGTACCAGCTACCTTGCACATGTTCTAGGGAAATTTACCAATTTTCAGCTAACTGGGCATGTTCTGCACAAAAACCATGTCGTGGAATTGTAAAACTCATTTCGAGCACTCCATAATCTTTATACGAAATCAATGTCTAATTTTGTTTACGGAAATCAATTAATGAAATCAACATTTGTGTTAATTAAATGAAGGGGTGCAATGTTTCATTACTAAAAGACACAATGGTTCAACCTTATACCTTTTGGAAAGTATATAAGAAGAAAAATAAGGTGAAAGGAAAGTGTCTCTGTGGTCTACATCAGAAGATCATAAACAAGTATAGAGTACAAGGAAGAAAGTCGAAGAGACTTATGAAGTGAGGGTGGAAGGGTGGAGAAAGGGAGGACTAATTTCCTTTATCGATTAAAGTTTGAAGATAGGAAGTTGATGCTTCGTAGGGTTGGTTCCCTAAATAATAGAGTTGGTGCTTCCTAGGGTTGGTTCCCTAAAACAAGGGAGTTGGTGCTTCCTAGGGTTGAAGCCCTGAACAAGGATATTGGTGTCTCCCAATCATTATTGTAACTTGTATTAATGTATTGAATTTATATTCAATTTTATTGTTGTTGATCAATTGTTTTTAATAAGTTAAAACTATTAAAATTTTAAATAATTAACCAATATTGATTCACCCCCCCGTCTTAGTATTGACAAAGTTTCCAACAATTGGTATCAGAGTGGGTTCCTTCTGCACAATCTAACAACTAGAAGGTAGGTTCTAAAACAATGGATCAACAAGAGGGAATGTCATCTAGCAAAGAACCTATGTTCAAAGGGAATGATTATGCATTCTGGAGTGTGAGAATAAAAAATTATTTGATAGCCCTTGGATGTAATGTTTTACAAGATGTTGAAAGTGGTTATATTGTACCATCTATCCCACCTATTGATATTGTTGCAACGAAGTTATGCAATGACAATTCAAGAGCAATCAATTCCATTCTAGGAGGATTGACCAATCCTATATTTGTAAAGGTAATACATTGTAAGTTAGAAAAAGAGATATGGGACAAATTTAAGGTCATATATGAAGGAGACAACAAAGTCAAGGAAGCCAAATTGTAAACCTATATAACTCAGTTTGAAAACTTGAAAATGAAGGAGGAAGAAGACATAGCTGAATATCTTCAAAGAGTTGATGAAATTGTCAATTCAATCAGAGCATTAGGAGAAGAAATCAAAGACAAACCAATTGTCCAAAAGATCTTGAGATCATTACCTATGAGGTATGATGCCAAAATTTCTACCCTTGAAAACAAACCAGATCTTGATAAGCTCATAGTGGATGAACTACATGGGATCCTCACATCATATGAGATGAGAACAAGACAAGAAAAACCAACAGAAGGAGAAACAACCTTTAATGCATCAAAATCAAGGAAGAAGCAGGAGTAGGTACATGATGAATATTTATCATATATATTTGATGAAGACGTATTTAACTTTATGAAGAAACTCAAGAAAGGGACTGGTAAATACAAGGGGAAGTTTCCTATGATATGCTTCAACTATGGAAAAGTTGGACACTTTGCTAACAAATATTCATATCCCAAGCATGAGTATAGTGATGATGAAGAAATTCAGATTCATAAAGAACATAATAAGGGTAATACAAAAAAAAATAAAAAATACTACAAATAGAAGAAGAATCTCTACACCAAAGAGGACAATAACTCTTCTAAAGAAAGTGAAGATGAATATTCAGAACTTCTATTTATGGGAATGAACACTCAAAATAATGATGTAGATGATGAACAAAAACTATGAATTTGAAGAAGAAGTAGACCTAGAAGCATAACTAATTAGTGCTTTGTAGGAACTAAGAAAGTATAAAAAGAATAACAAGCTACCGAGGGCACAACTTCAAGAGTTTGAAGAATCACATCAATCAAGATAAATAGATGTATCAAGAACCATCAAATAATCATAACAGATCATCAGTGATTTGAAGTCCCAACTCCTAGAAGCTAAGATAATTCAAGAAGTCATTTTAAAAAAACTCAATGATAGAGAACAAGTATGTGAGAAGCTAGAAGATGAGATTGAACTGCTAAAAGGTGAACTTGAGAAAGAAAAGAAGAGATCAAAATTTGAAAATAGTTCAAAGATATTGGATGAAATTATTAGTAGTCAGAGGTCACCAAACAACAATACTGGTTTGGGATACACCCAAGACTCAACTTCTACATCACAAGGATCTATCAAAAGACCAATCAATTATGAATATGATCTTAAAATCCCCTTAAGAAGAGAACATAATAAGGCAAGGATGATTCCATTGAAGACTATCCCAAATAAACAAAAATCAACACCCCCTACTAAAGAAAAAAATGACAAGAAGAATACAATCACCAGAATAAATCACTCTAACATATATCAGTATATCTTCCTTGGATATTGCTATTCCTGCAATAATTTTGGACACAAAGCAATACATTGTAAATCCTATAGAAGACACAATCCAAAAAATGTCTAAAGAAGTCAAAAGTTCAATACATATAAGAGAATATATAATTCAATCTCTCCATTACAAGATTACATTATGGAATGCCTCAAATATAATAATTATGGACATGAAGCTAGTGAATTTAGATTTTCAAAGTATGTCAAAAAGATAAATATTCCCAACTGTTATCACTCCAGGAAACTCTCCTAGGTTGTAAGTCAGAGATGCTTGGTAACTTAATCTTTTTGGAAACTATTTTCTCAATAATAAGTGTGGGTTTGGATCAAGATGAATATCCTAATCTCTGGATTGTATCTTCATGACAGTCTAACTATATTCAAGCAACACAAGGCCTTCAAGAGATATTTATCAGATAGGTTTTTATAATAGATGGATAAGAAAACCAATCGGTTAACCAAAACATACATAAACCATATATATCATGGGTCAACAAACTAGCCAAAGATGCTTATGATTCTTGCTTAACAGTCAAGAGTAAGATGACAGTTACCATATGATCATTAAATAGAGATAAAAGAACGAATTCAACTCATATGCATAGACAAAATTGAAGGAGGATCTGACAATAACAAATGAAATAAGCTCGCAGGCTTGATATATTAAAGAAAATGTATTTCATACAAAAACAGTAGAATATAGAACTCAAAATCAAACCTTTAGTTCATTTTCTGTCTTCATCTTTATAGCTTTACAATACAGTTTTGAGATCCTAAAAGAATGGATCAGATATGCTAAAGATAGAAAGTCAAAATTTAGTTGCAAAAGATGAGGAATGATCCTCAAAATGAGGTCAATTCCACATTTCATGGTCTTCAGATCTTGTAGAGTCCTTGTGCAGTGCAGAATAGCCTTCCAAGGTTGATTGATGACTCTTCCAAGAGATAGAATTTGAATTTGCTGAGTTGTGCAAAAATCCTAATTTGTTGCCACCAAAATAGGCACCAAAACCAACTTGGATACCTTTTCTAATCCTTATACACCAAAAATGGATCTTGAATCTGACTCTATAATTCAACATCTATCCATTTCAAGTGTTTTCAAATGATTTGGATTAGTAAAACCTAGATCTGTGCAAAATTTATCTTTCTCTGGCCAGTGACAGGTTTCAGTGGTTAACACAGAAGAATTCTAGGTGTATTAACGGCTGAAAGTTATGATTTTGGTGGTTAATGAATAGTCGTCCTGTTCACCTAAACCACCGAAAACTTATCTTTGTCTAAAAATTCAAAATTGCAAAAATTGATTACCTTGATACTTTGTTGAGTGTTCAAGGCTTCTTTGATGATGCAACTCTTCCTCGTACAGATCTGGGAGCTTTAATTTGCTATGTGGAAGACTGTGGTATATCCACCATTGTTGTAGCTAACTCGGATAGAGTTTCCAAACCTATTTGATACTGTGTTGGAGGTTGATATTATTTTAACTTTAGCCTCAGAAGTCTAAGCTTCCTGTACAACTTCATGTTCTCTCTTATCAGCACCATGTTCCTGCCTTGATTTTATCATGCTTTTCCTTGAGACTTTGGTTCATGTTATAAAGTTCTGCATTTCTTTCAGTCAAATCTGTATTTTCCTTTTTAATGACTCTTTCTAAAACTTCCATCTCATAGATCTGTTTTAGAAGTTTATTGATTTTCTAAGACTTGGATGCTTTGGGCTTGCTTGAAGAAGCTTTTTCTAATGGTTGTCTACGTTCATCTGGAGGATTTGGTGAGGGAAAGCTGGGATAATCTTATGCAACTTTCTCAACCTGTTCATCGCCCCATGTCTCTGCTAACTCCTTCTCTGGCTCTGAGTCACTGTATGGTAAGTTCAAAGGGTTATTTCCTTCAGCAAGGTCCTCGGTCTGCTTACCCTCTTTACCAAACTGTAATTTCCTTTTGGTTCTTTTTCTTTTAGCAAAGGATGATTCTATCGGCTCTCTTGGAGGTGAGATAGCCTTCCTTTTTCTTCGACTTCTCTTAGGGGTGATGGAATTCTTAGCAACATACTTCTTTCCCTTTTCATCTTGTTGAAAATTAGTTTGGAACTCATTCCAAAATAGGAAGTAATTCCAGTCCACTTGTTTCTTCTTCAAGGACTCTTTAACAATGAGTGTAATCAACCCTTGGTGTGACAACCTGCTGTCCACTTTGGTAGGCTTCGCCTTGACTTGTCTGGCCATTTTTGTGAGAGCTTTGTGAAGGTAGAAAGGAAAATTGATGGGAGACCTGCCTAATAAATGGTTCAATAGCTTGAAGTGGTAAAACATACCTATTGTACCTTCCCTCACAGGTGATGTATGCAAAGATTGCCTTCAAAAGGGGTTTCCATTTAGGCTCAAGAAAGGACATTGGTATGTCTTTCTTCCATATAAGATCCTTATGTTGAGGTTGTAAGTGTTAGGACCACACAATGTACCTTTTTGCCTATACTTTTTTCCACTATTATACTCTTGATCACCCACACTTAAACTCATACTATCACTTTATCTGATCATTCCAAAGGTATACAACGTTCCTTCTCATTACTATACGTTTAATCTATTTTGCATAATATTTTACATCACTTTCATACTCAACCATTGATTAGACTGTAGATTAGCATTTGAAGCCTGTTGCTGAAACACAGAGCTGTTACACAGTCTAGGTCGCAGATGCTAAAACACAGAGCTGTTACACAGTCTAGGTCGCAGATGTTGAAACACAGATATGTTACACAGTCTGGAGTCGCAGATGCTAAAACACAGAGCTGTTACACAGTCCAGAGCTGCAGATGCTGAAACACAAAGGAAGTCATTACAGTCAGCGGTCAACAAGCACCAACTGTCGCTTCTACATAAGAATGTTGACACAATCAGAGGGCAATTCACGTGGCTAAAACAACCCGTGAATTGCGATGCTGAAACATCATCGGTAGCTACGAGAAGAAGTTGTTACTCCAGTCGTAAAAACAATACCTTATCCAACTCCTGTAATAGCATTTCTGTTACGTGAGACTAGGACATCCTGTTCTGGTTTAGAAAGAAGATCTGACTAAAGATAGGACTCATATACACATTGTAATTTTTGATCAATTGTATCGAAGGGGTTCCCTCTTTAAATAAGGGGAAATCATAATTCGAGGAATCCAAGTTTTATGTATTGAAAAGCTTCAGAGAGAGGGACGTGCTTCATTTTTCAGACTGTAACATGATATTTTGATAGATGAATAAAAGACTACTTTGAGTATCTTTCTCTAACTTTCCCGTTCCAGGGGAATCTTGTGAGAAGGGAGGGCCCACCTTCTTCACAAGATTCACCCGTTAGTTATAGAGTGTGTTAGTATAATCTTTGTTTATGCGTGATTAACTTTCATATGCTGAAACACTACTTTTAATGAATTCTGCTTTGCTGAAACACTACTGAACTCTGTCTTATCAAGTTTATTAAATGTTACATTCTTTTTATTAGAAATCTTATGTAATGATTTCATGAAGCTAGCCAGAGACTGGGTTAAGGGTTCCTGCTCAGAAAGGAAGGGATCAGATTATCTTGTTCTCTGTAGATTTCAATTATTTCTGCAAGAGTGCTAGCCAGAGACTTGGTTAAGGGTTCCTGCTCAGAAAGGAAGGGATCAGATTATCTTGTTCTCTGTAGATTTCAATTATTTCTGCAAGAGTGCTAGCCAGAGACTTGGTTAAGGGTTCCTTCTCAGAAAGGAAGGTATCAGATTATCTTGTTCTCTGTAGATTTCAATCATTTCTGCAAGAGTGCTAGCCAGAGACTTGGTTAAGGGTTCCTGCTCAGAAAGGAAGGGATCAGATTATCTTGTTCTCTGTAGATTTCAATTATTCCTGCAAGTTGTGCTAATTAGAAATAAGCCTAAAAGGTTCCTACTCAGAAAGGAAGGAATTACATGGCCTTGTTCTCTGCTAGATAGAGTTAACTTTCTCTACATTACTATTTTCATGAAAGAGTGTTAATTAGAATTAAGGTGCTGAAGTTTATGTTTGAGAGTAAGGGTCCTGTTCTCTGGTTGCAGAAAAGTTATTCTTTCCTGTTGCAAGTGTTATTTTAATGTAATCCAGGATTCTTTAGATTAATCTTTAATATCTGCAATAGGTAGGTTGCTTTCCTGTGATTTAAATCAAAACTTCAGTTCATTCAGGGTAAGTGTGATTAATATAGTTTCCTTTACTACAACTTTAAGTTGCTTTTGGAATTGAGCATTTATAGCGCGTGGTTATCTTTGAAATAACAGACTTCCCTGGGTTGACAATTTAGGTATCACTTGGTTGTTTGAATTAATTGAGCAATTATAGTGACCAACATTTTGGCGTCGTTACCGGGGAAGGTAATTTTAGATTTCAAAAGCACTTATGATTTTTCAAAAACTAAGATTGCATGAAAGACCCCAAAGATACTGACCCTACAGGTGGAAAGGGAAAAGGAAAAGGAGGAAGAAAGACCTACATTGACGAAATCTTATCAAAGTCTGAATCTGCTGCTCAGCGACCAAACCTTCGGAAACAAAAGTCCCAACCTTCATTTCAAGCAATTTTTGGAACAGGGAAAGAAGTTTGGAGTCCTGAGACAGTACAGAAGCCAACAAGAAACATTGAGGACAGAGCAAGTGCAGCAGGGGAGAAGACAGAGGGAAACATGGATGTGTTCAATGAATAATTGCATCACGAAGAACAAGCAGGTCCTGAAGGAGAGGTAAATGATGAAAATTCTTTCTCTACATTAGGATCTCCTATTGGTGACCTTCCTAGAGGGACATCCCCCATGAAAAACATTCCACTCTCAGCACTACCTAATTTTCATGGTTTGTCCTCAGAAGATCCTGATGAATTCCTTTTTGAGTTTGATATATTATGCAGAAGTTATGATTATGTTTCCAATGCTCAGAAATTAAAGCTATTTCCAGCAACACTAAAAGGAAATGCACTAAGATGGTTCATGAGTCTTGGAGGCCATGTAATCACAACTTGGGACCAAATGAAACAAAAATTCCTGAACAAATACCAGGACTATTGTCGAACAAGAGAAAAGAGGGAGGAGCTATTTAAGATGATGCAGAAAGAAGATGAAAATCTAGAGGACTTTGTAGAAAGGCTACAGTATAACCTACAGAGATCCAGTCACCCCGATGTAAGTAAAGATATTCTTAAAACTATATTATTAAAAGGAGTAAGGGATGACTCTCTAGATATGCTGAATATGATTGGAAAAGGGGACATATCTAAGGAATCATATGATGAAATTGTCAATTTATGCAAAAGATGTTCAAGGGAAGCTTCAAGAAATAGATCAAACAACAAGGACACCACATTTTCAAGAGTCCAAAAACCATCCAGTGGGGGAGTAACAAGAGCCGAGATAGGTAATTTACTTGAAGGTTTTAAAACTGAAATGTTCAGCTCTTTTGCCTCACAAATGGATACCCTGCAGATTAAGAAAAAGCAAGTAGAAGCAGAAGCAACCTTGTCTCTCTTTTGTTCCCAATGCAAAGATAAGCACCCAAGAAGAGAATGTCCACTGGAACAAAAGACAATCTGCACTATCTATGAAAAAGATCATGATACCCAAAATTGTCCATCTTTACCAGGGATCAAGGCAGCATTACAACCAATGGACGAAGAAGCTGAAGCTGTCTATCTGATGACACAAAGGAGACAATGGCAACCGCGGGGACAAGGTATGAACTCTAACATGCCATTTAATCGTTGGAATAATTATTCTTCTTTCAATCAAATGAGTTACCCCCCCTTCAACCAAATGAAATACACTAATCAAATGAATTACCCATCCATGCAACAAACTTACCCACCCATGCATCAAAATAACCCACCCTTTGTTGATCCCTCAATGTGGACCCCTTGGCCTCCACAACAACAACAACCTTATCAAATCCAATGGAATCAAAATTGGAGAGGACAACAACCCCCCTTTCAAAATAAATTACCTCAACCACAATTCTTGCAACCACTTTCCTTACCAGCTGACACTTCCCCAAACAACCAAACGATGAGACCCCAGCTACCTGTACAACCTAACCCCAACCTGAATAATAAAGCTGTGTAGTGCATTGATATTTATAACCAACCTACACTTTCTCTTCTCCCTGTGCAATGCAACAATATTCATCTTCGATCTGGGAGAATAGTGGAACCTACCATAGATGATGTTACCTCTTCTAAAGAGGAAACAAAAGAGCATGATGTACCTAAAAAGGTACAATCATCCTCTAACAATGTTGCTGAAACAACAACACCACCATTTCCTGAGCATTTAGCCTTAACTAAAACTCCTGAACTTCCAGCCTTTAATCTTCTAGGAGAATTACAAAATTTATATGTCAAAATTCCTCTGCTACAAGCACTCCGAGACGTACCAATCTATGCAAGGACAATGCGAGACATTTGTGTTAAAAATCCTGGTAGGAAAGCTACGGATCCTCTTACAGTTCATGTTATGGGAGACCTGTCTGCACTAATGTCAGGTACAACCCCCCCAGTCAAATATGGTGATCCTAGCCACCCTACCATTACAGTACAAGTTGGAAAAACGATAATCCCTCGAGCCCTGGTAGACCTAGGTGCAGCCATCAATATCATGACTTTGGAAACCTTACAACTGCTACAATTACAAAATGAAGTCAGAGAAACCCCAACTATCCTAGAATTGGCTGACCGATCCACAATTAAACCAGAAGGAGTCATTGAAGACCTCAGTATCTCTGTGGAATCCTGGAATTATCCAGTTGACTTTACGGTCTACAACCCAAAACAAAGTTGGGGGGCCACCCTCTAATTTTGGGTAGACCTTGGCTAGCCACAGTAGATGCATTTATCAGCTGTAGATCAGGCTCAATGACAATTTCAAATGGTTATGAAACTAAGAAGCTTACCATCTACCCTCACACCACACCGCTGGTTAATAATGATAATTCCGTATGGGTAGATTTTGATGATCAACCTACTCAACCCCTTTTGACTATCAGACAAGCTCTAAGCCTAAAAGACTCTACCAAGGATGAAGTAATTAATAATTTTATTTGCGAACCCTCCTCTGTGACTCCAGAAACCCATAATCAATTAACTGCATTGTTGGAGTCTGATAATCAAGAAACCCTTGATTCGGAAGGCCCACCATAGATATCTAACACCATCTCCTCTAAAATCATACCAGTCGAAATTGAACCTGGGAAAACATTGAATATAAACCCTAATTTGATAGATGCTGAAACACAACAGTTAATGAAGTTACTTCGGGAAAATAAAGAAGCATTCGCATGGGATTACACAGACATGAAAGGAATCGCTCCCGAGTTATGTACTCATCGAATATATATTAAGGAAGATTTTCGTCCAATCTGCCAACCTCAGTGACGAATGAACCCGAATTTAAGAGAAATCCTCAAAGAAGAGCTTCAAAAATTGCTCAATGTAGGGTTTATCTATCCTATATCAGACAGCGAATAGGTATCCCGGTTGGTAATAGTTCCAAAGAAAAACGGGAAATGGAGAGTATGTGTGGATTACAGATCTTTAAATAAAGCCACTCATAAAGATCACTTTCCATTACCATTCATTGATCAAGTGTTAGATAATTTGTCAGGGAAGAAATTTTTTTCATTTTTAGATGGTTTCAGTGGGTATAACCAGATCAAAATTGCACCTCAAGATCAAGATAAAACCACCTTTACTGGCCCTTGGGGAACCTTTGCTTATAGAGTCCTTCCATTCGGACTATGTAATGCACCAACAACCTTCCAAAGGGCAGTTTTAGGAATTTTTTTTGATATGCTTAATGACTCTATGGAAATCTTTATGGATGATTTTACCCCTTATGGAAAACCTTGAGAAGGTACTTAATTGATGCATACAAGCCCAACTCTCCTTAAGTACATAAAAATTCCATATGATGATGGGTGCAGGAATAGTGCTTGGACATTTTATCTCATCTCAAGGAATTCAGGTAGACCCATCCAAAATACAAGTCATTAAGAATCTTCCTACTCCCAAAACCCAAACAAAGGTAAGAAGCTTTCTAGGACATGTTGGATACTACAGAAGATTTATTAAGAACTTTTCCAAAATAGCTTCCCCCCTGTTTGTTTTACTGATGAAAAATGTTGAATTCAAATGGACTAATTTTTGTCAAGAAGCATTCAATACACTTAAACATCAGTTATCTACAGCTCCTATCCTTAGAGGACCTGATTGGACACTTCTCTTTCACATATCCTCTGATGCTTCAGATACTGCTATAGGAGTTGTCTTGGGACAGGAAGAAGATCACCTCCCTTATGCTATATATTTCATCAGCAAAAATATGACCCCTGCTGAACTCAATTATACAGTCACCAAGAAGGAATTCTTAGCAGTTATCTATGCAATTAATAAATTTAGACATTACATTACTGGCTATTCTACTTTTATTCATACTGATCACTCAGCTATCAAGCACTTAATGAATAAACCTATGACAAATGCTAGAGTCACCAGATGGCTACTATTATTGCAAGAATTTGATATTACAATTGTAGATAGACCAGGAAAAGAGAATGTAGTTGCTGATTTCCTCTCTCGATTGACACCTGATGATGATACCCCAGTAGATGATTCCTTTCCTGATGAATATCTATTTTCAGTTTCTGCTCACTCACTTTGGTATGCAGATATTGCTAACTACATGGTTGCAAGGAAGTTACCATCACACCTATCCTACCGGGAGAAGAAAAGTATTATTCATCAAAGCGCTCGATATAGTTGGATAAGCGGGTACCTTTTTCATACAGGAGATGATCAAGAAATTCGAAGGTGTATTAGAGAAGATGAGGTGTATGATCTATTGAAAGCTTGTCATGATGGCCCTTGCGGAGGGCATTTTGCTGGTAAGAGAACAACACACAAAATTCTAAGGATGGGGTACTATTGGCCCTCACTCTTCAAAGATGCAAAGAAATATGTCTAGGCCTGTGATAGCTGCCAAAGAGTAGGCCAACCTAATCATAGAGATGAAATTCCATTAAACCCCCAGGTAGTACTTGAACCATTTGAAAGATGGGCCTTAGACTTTATAGAACCCATCAACCCTCCATCCAACCAAAAATTTTATATAGTGGTCTGCACAGACTACATGACTAAATGGGTGGAAGCCAAGGCACTCCACAGGGCAACCAAAGAAGCAGTTATAGATTTCTTATTTAAAGACATCTTCACCAGATTTGGAATGCCAAGAGAATTAGTTACATATGTAGGACCTCCTTTCACTTCTCATGGGTTCAAAGCCACCCTTCAGAAATATCATATTCAGCAGAGAATGACTACAACATACCACCCCCAAGACAATGGACAGGTGGAAAGCACAAACAAAGTAATAGAAGCCATTCTCACAAAAACAGTGAAGGAAAGTCGAAAGGATTGGTCCTACAGGCTCCCTGAAGAACTATGGGCTTACAAAACTACCTGGAGAAATACTACAGGATTCTCTCCCTATGAATTAGTCTATGGAAAGAGTGTTGTCTTTCCTATGGAATTTGAGATAAAAACCTTAAAGACTGCTTTAGCTGTCAACCTTGATTTAACTGATGCACAGACAGCCAGGTTACAACATCTTAATGAACTGGAGGAAAAAAGATTAGATGCCATTCAACAAACAACCATAATTCAACAACGAAGATCGAAATGGAATGACAAAAATATCAAAGACAAGCAGTTCCAAAAAGGTAATTGGGCCCTATTGTTTGATTCCCGGTTCAAAGAATTTCAAGGGAAACTGCATACAAGATGGCTTGGACCTTACAAAGTAGATACAGTTTTCCCCAATGGAACAATAAGGCTCCTCACAATTGATGACTCCAAAACCCTGTTACTTGTAAATGGTCATCGACTCCGTCTGTATCAACGACCAATTTCTAAAGAAGATTTTAAGGCCACATGCATGGCAGACGCCCATTTCCTCTTCGTTGAGGGAGTTTCTACCCCTAATAGCAATTAATTCTTTTAATTTTCTTTAGTATTAGAGTAGATTAGATTTTATTTACTAATAATCCCTGTCAAGAAATACCATGCTACAGTCAATTTTTGCAGATTCTCGATCGAAGCACAGGCCACTAGGAAAGGACGATCCTACTTCAAGGAGATAAACTTTCTGATGCTGAAACACCACTGTTCAGCATAGTTGACTTTCTTTCGATGCTGAAACACCACCGTTCAACACTCTTCCCTTTCCTCCAATGATGAAACACCACCTTTCAGCACTCTTGACTTGCCTCCACTGCTGAACCACCACCGTTCCACACTTTTTCTCTTCTCTGTTGCTGAAACACCACTGTCAGCAATCCGCCCCCTTTCCTTCATTACTGAAACACCAAACTCACACCTTTTCCCCCATCATGGATCGACAACCTTTTCACCACTTTTTCCCATTCCCTCACCATCCTTCATCGACGAAACAACTTCGTCCAACAATTGTTTCACCTTTTCCCTTCTGTTGCTGAAACACCATTACCAACACTTTTCACTATTTCCCGATGCTGAAACACCACTGTTCAGTACTTTTTTTTTTTATTCTTCCCACTCCCAAAATACTCTAGTCCTCCATTCCCTCACCATCCTTCATCGACGAAACAACTCCGTCCAACAATTGTTTCGTCTTTCCCCTTCTGTTGCTGAAACACCATTGCCAACAACTTTTCACTATTTTTCCCGATGCTGAAACACCACTGTTGACTTTTTCCTGATGCTGAAACACCACTGTTGACTTTTTCCCGATGCTGAAACACCACTGTTCAACACTGTTGACTTTCTTCCGATGTTGAAACACCATCGTTCAGCAGTTCTTCATCTACAACAATTGTTTCATTCTTCTCTGTTGCTGAAACACCAGTCTTTCAACATCATTTGTCAGCAAGCTTGTATACCCTCATATTATAGTTCATCCTTCCAATTAGCAAACCCTCGACACAATTCATCTATAAGATCAAAAGTCTCCACCACGACCGGACTACCATGGACAGGCATGATATTTTGTTTGCAGAACGAATCAAACGGTAAGGCGAGGTATGCAAATTTTATGTAATTTAGTTAGGCTATAGTTAATGAGAAAGATTCTAAGTCATTATGACCATTCAAGTGCAATCATTACTAGCCGCACTTGACAGGAGGGGAAGTACACATCAAATCTGCGATACCATCATTTCACCCAATTTCACTGCCGCCATCCCTATTTCACCACCCTTTCGCGCATTTAACCACTATTCCTACATAACGTCGCTCGGGAAACTCACTCTGCGCAGAAGCTGATACACAAACTCTCGATGCTGTATCTTACCGAGTTGGTAGCCATGGGAGGATCTGTCATATGAAATGAGCCCACCACCACAGCACTGTTAGAACACTATCCAGCAGCGTACCAAATCTTCCAGCAGGCAGGATGGCTCAATTACTTCCAGAGACTTTAGGGGTATAACGAACAACAGGTCCTGCAATTCACCCGAAATCTTCAGGAGGACCATTATGTCGTCGAAGGGGTCCTAATATCAGTAACGGAAGAAGACATAGTAGAGGTATCAGGCCTCCCTATCGACGACACTCGCATGTTCAACCGAAAACATATCATTGGGAATGTTCAGCAAAACTTCTTCCTACCCGAGGAACGAATTGAACTGAAAGGCGGGGGTGTTCATCTTAGCTCATTGCCACCCCCATGGCCGGAAGTAGCAAGGTTCATCAAGAATTACCTGACTTGCGAAGGTCGATATCAGGTAGTTTATCAGCACGACTTCCTTCTGCTTTCTCATTTAAGGCATAACAGACGGGTCAATATTCCTTATTATTTGCTGGGTTGTTTGAAAAATATGGCACATTATTGCAGAAAGGCTAAAGATCCAACCCTTTCACTCACCCACCACCGTCTTGTCCAATTACTCATCCATAGGGGTTTTTCCCAACATAACCATCCATTAAACAACCCACCCATAAACCCTCAACCAACTGCCGAAGTTCCTGAAAATCTTCAGGAGCAGCAACCGCAAAACCCCCCAGACTCCCCCGAAATACCCAATATCCCGCCCATAGAACCAACTAGTCCCCCTACCATACCAAATCTGCCGCATACCATACCAGAATCATCCACTCCCACCCTTCATATTCTCAGTGATGATTCTGAACCGGACAATCCCTCTTGCCCCATCATTGAGGAAAGACCTTCATGAAAATGAAAGCAAACTACCCTTTTTCCACCCTTCTTACAGAAAAAGCAAACACGGGCCTCAACAAAGACACCCATTATCCTAGACCCCCAACCCATTCGACTGATACCCCGTCCACCTCCAACCTCCCAAATCCCGGGATCTTTGCCTATTCCAACCACGAGCATTGAAACACAAGAACTAGATGCCCAGGAGGCTGTGATATCATCTGTCTCACATAAAGTAGCTGAAACACAAGAACCAACTACCCAATCAGTGGCTGAAACACAAGAACCAGCCATAGCTGAAACACAAGAAACAAATACAGATGAAACACAAGAACCAGCCGCTGACATTGAAATTGAGTCACAAGAACTAGATGCCCAGACATCATTTGTTTCAAATAAAGTAGCTGAAACACAAGAACCAACTACCCATCCAGTGGCTGAAACAAAAGAACCAGCCACTGATATTGAAATTGAATTACAGGAATCAGAGACCCAGGATGCTACAACACCACCCTCCTCAAGCAATGTGGCTGAAAAACCAACTACCCATTCAGTGGCTGAAACACAAGAACCAACCACTGATATTGAAATTGATATACAGGAATTAGAGGTTGAGGGTGCTGCAACTTTACTTTTCCTTCACCAAGAAGCTAAAACACAAGCAACAACTACCATTCCTACTGCTCCTTCCCAACAACCAGAAGCAACAATGGCATATGTCTTGCAGGAAAGCGAGTTTTTAAAGTCAGAACTGGAAGCATATAAGCAGGAACTAGCCAGGGCAAAGGAAGCATATGAAAAGGAACTAAATTTGTACACCTTAGACCGTATAGCAACCTTGTCAGAGAAAACTACAGAAATACTGTGCAAAGAATATATGTGTTGCCAATGTGGAGATATTTACTATCAGGAAGGCTATAAGGTGATTCAAGTCCCAGTGCCAGGAGCAGCCCCTACTCCTTCACCTTTTGAAGTCAATGAAGAACCTGCTGCAACACAAGAACCAATAGGCCCCATCAAGCTCAAAACTGAACCTGCTGCAACACAAGAACCAGCAGGCCTTCCCAGGCTCAAGACTGAACCCTACATTGCAACAAAAGAAGCCCCTACCTTTGTCAACAAGGCTGTACAGACAGTGCCTATGGAGGAATTTACACCTCCTAACCAGATCAATCTCTCCACTTCTAGGGAACAATCTACTCAAACCTTGCCTCATCCCACTACTTCCAACGCTGAAACACAGACTCAGCTATGGGATGGGCAGGAAGAAATACAAAAATGGAAGAAAGACTATGCTGCAACACAGGCCAAAAGTCTGCAAGAGTATAGACAAATCTGGATAAATCATACTTTCTCAAATTGGGTAGCTCTAGAGAAAACACGTGAGGAAGCTCGTGCCCTAAAGAAACAGAACAAAGAGTTGAAAGGAAGAATGGCTCGGGTATTTGACCTGACAAAAAAACTATTGGCCACAAGGAAACCATCTTATAACTACTCCTTGTTCCTTATGGACCGACTCATATGGTTTCAGATCAAATTAGTTATAGAAGGCAAACCCCATGCAGTACTAAACTCAGTATGTTTTGTCAAAAATTTCACAGAAGCATCAGCCAGAGATCAACACCTCCTCTGTGAGGCATATTTCCATAATGAATCCATTCCCGAGAACAGGTCGCTGAACCTTAATCCTCTTGTCGGGGACATCCAGATTAGAGCGTTCACCTCCTTTCTCCAAAATCAAATCACTTGGCAAGATGACTTCACGGTTGCTCAACACAATGAAGACAACCGCCTTCTATGGATAAGACCAGAACCGCAGAATGCAACCACCTTTGTCAGAGAATATTATGAGTTCTTAAAGAAACCAAGTATGACTGAACATGTTCAACAGCTACAATCAACAGTTCTCAAGGATTGTCAGGACATCATCAGATCCATAGAGGTTCTTGCCCTCCAGGAAAATATCCTGTTCTGGTAGCAATCCACTGAGAAAAGACAAGAATACCATCCTTTCAACCCCACCAACCTTGAGGTAGCAATCTCCAGGGTGCCTAACTACATCCAGTGTGCTCAGCATTGTGCTGAAAACTGGATAGGGTACCAGTTTTATTTTCCTATCCTTTGGTTGCCAATAGAAAGGTATCAAATCAGTTATAAGCTACCTAAGAAAACAGAAACAACAACATGGAAAAGATTACAGCAGGTTCAAGGATTCAGAATGCCAATGGACAGTACCTCCCAAAGTTACTGCTTGAGTAACTTACATGCTCAGAGTCGGCATCTAGACTCTGATTCAGAGTGAGTTGCCTGAGGACACACAACACCTTGAGTTGGGGGGGATGTTAGGACCACACAATGTACCTTTTTGCCTATACTTTTCGCCACTATTATACTCTTGATCACCCACACTTAAACTCATACTATCACTTTATCTAATCATTCCAAAGGTATACAACGTCCCTTCTCATTACTATACGTTTAATATGTTTTGCATAATATTTTACATCACTTTCGTACTTAACCATTGATTAGACTGCAGATTAGCATTTGAAGCCTGTTGCTGAAACACAGAGCTGTTACACAGTCTAGGTCATAGATGCTGAAACACAGAGTTGTTACACAGTCCAGGTCACAGATGCTGAAACACAGAGCTGTTACACAGTCCAGGTCGCAGATGCTGAAACACAAAGATGTTACACAGTCCGGAGTCGCAGATGCTAAAACACAGAGTTGTTACACAGTCCAAAGCTGCATATGCTGAAACACAAAGGAATCCGTTACAGTCAGTGGTCAACAAGCACCAACCGTCGCTTCGACATAAGAATGCTGACACAATCAGAGTGCAATTCATGTGGCTGAAACAACCCGTGAATTGCAATGCTGAAACAACAGCGGTAGCTACGAGAAGAAGCTGTTACTCCAGTCGTAACAACAATACCTCATCCAGCTCCTGTAATAGCATTTCTGTTGAGTGAGACTAGGACATCCTGTTCTGGTTTAGAAAGAAGATCCAACTAAAGATAGGACTCAGATACACATTGTAATTTTTGATCAATTGTATCGAAGGGGTTCCCTCTTTAAATAAGGGGAAATCATTACTCGAGGAATCCAAGTTTTATGTATTGAAAAGCTTCAGAGAGAGGGACGTGCTTCATTTTTCAGACTGTAACATGATATTTTGATAGATGAATAAAAGACTGCTTTGAGTATCTTTCTCTAACTTTCCCGTTTCAGGGGAATCTTGTGAGAAGGGAGGGCCCACCTTCTTCACAAGATTCACCCGTTAGTTATAGAGTGTGTTAGTATAATCTCTGTTTATGCGTGATTAACTTTCATATGCTGAAACACTACTTTTAATGAATTCTGCTTTGCTGAAACACTACTGAACTCTGTCTTGTCAAGTTTATTAAATGTTACATTCTTTTTATTAGCAATCTTGTGTAATAATTTCATGAGGGTAGCCAGAGACTGGGTTAAGGGTTCCTGCTTAGAAAGGAAGGGATCAGATTATCTTGTTCTCTGTAGATTTCAATTATTTCTGCAAGAGTGCTAGCCAGAGACTTGGTTAAGGGTTCCTGCTCAGAAAGGAAGGGATCAGATTATCTTGTTCTCTGTAGATTTCAATTATTCCTGCAAGTTGTGCTAATCAGAAATAAGGCTAAAAGTTTCCTGCTCAGAAAAGAAGGAATTAGATGGCCTTGTTCTCTGCTAGATAGAGTTAACTTTCTCTGCATTACTGTTTTCATGAAAGAGTGTTAATCAGAATTAAGGTGCTGAAGTTTCTGTTTGAGAGTAAGGGTCCTGTTCTCTGGTTGCAGAAAAGTTGTTCTTTCCTGTTGCAAGTGTTATTTTAATGTAATCCAGGATTCTTTAGATTAATCTTTAATATCTGCAATAGGTAGGTCGCTTTCCTGTGATTTAAATCAAAACTTCAGTTCATTCAGGGTAAGTGTGATTAATATAGTTTCCTTTACTACAACTTTAAGCTTCTTTTGGAATTGAGCATATATAGTGTGTGGTTATCTTTGAAATAACAGACTTCCCTAGGTTGACAATTTATGTATCACTTGGTTTTTTGAATTAATTGAGCAATTATAGTGACCAACAGTAAGTAGGATCTGAACTCAATGTTTGCAGGCACAGTGGTCTTAAACCAAAATTCCCCTGTTCTTGGGAGGCCAATAACCTCTGTAATGGATGCCTCATTAAATACAAATTCCTCCTTGCCAATAGTATTTTTCCTTCCATCATATGATAAGGAAAATGATTCAGAAAGTTGTTGGTGAAAGTCTGCAAGTTTTTCACAATAAGAAAAGGTGCCAATCTGTTTGAAAAATTTGGACACCTCTGGGTGTGCCTCTAGATACCATGTTCCATCTAACTCAGACCTGAGGGTTGGTCCATCTTTCGACATCTAATGAGTTTGTTGACCTATCCCTACCATTTAGGAAAAATCTCCGAGCTAGGGGAACAAACACCTAAAGTTTAGGATGAACTAAGAGTGTATGTTGAGGTAAAAGACATAGAACAGGATGACTGAGATTTTGATTTGGATAAACCCAATATTCAACAGTAAAGGATGGATATTAGTCAAGAATTTCAAATTCAAGTAGGAGATATAATTGAACTGAAACAGTGAGAGATTCTAAAGACTACCTGATGACTCGGGTTTTTCTTTGAATTGGATGACAAATGGCTTGATGACCAGCAACAAAACTCAAGCTTCACTTGGAAACAACGACGATTGATTTCAGCGTATGAGTTGGTTAATGAAAATACGGGATTATAGCTAATACACATAGTTTCAGATTTGAAAAGGTGATTAACTGGGGTTATTATGAACCTATCCCCATGTGACTAATCAATACAGTTAGCTGAGAATCAAACTCCTAAAATTCTGTGTTATGTCGATCCTTCATATGAAATGACAAATGGTGGTTAAAAAGGACAACAGAGCATCAATATCCCAATAAGATGTAATAATAACATCCTACCTCACCAAATCGATCGAGTTTCGGTGGTTATGTCTTCATGATTACGCCAATTGATAGCTAGCTCATGCGAAAGCACAGACTTTTCTTTTTCCACGTAGAAACCTTTTCGGTGGTTAACTGGGCTTTTTCTTTTCCTTGGGGTTTATCAGCAACAACTGAATAGAATAAAACTCTACAAGAGAACCAGCTCTATATGAAAGACTTAGTTTTCATTCTCAGCACCAACTGAGATGAGGCAACAATCCTCAACAGATATCAATCTGTACCATAAACAAGAGCATCAACCATGCACCAACCCGTGCCAAACAACCTGTAATCAACATGTACCATAAACAAGTGCATCCAACCATGTACCAAGTATATACCAATCATCTGTCAACTACTGATCAACAATGAATCATCAATATGTACCAACATCATTAACTATACACCCCATGTATGTGCCAACTCATCAACTGCTTGTCTCAATCATGACTAGTTTTGGATTAGTCAACAACCCTAACTTGAAATAATCATAACTTTGTACCTGTACTAAATAAAGATATGAAACGGATACACAATGTTCTTCAGTGTTTTCTATGCAATTAATCCAAGTGGCACTACTTGAAACCTCTCAAAAAATGATTTATAGTAAAAATGGCATACCTTGCTAAATTCTGGCTTATTCTAGAGAGCGACCTTGTAGAGCGTTCCCTGCACAAAATATTTGATGAATAGATCTAAAACTATTACAAAGAATACTACAGACTGTAATCTAACCACCACAATTGGTCTCACTTAATTTGGATATGTTATGAATAAGTTATGACGTTTTTACCCGAAACACCTGATTTTGACTAGTTTCAGGACTAGCCACAAACCCTATTTTCCATGGAGTGTAACTCCCAAACTACAAAGACCCACAAGATGAATTGTTAACCACATATACTTGGCTATGTTTTCTCACTTTCATAGAAATTTCAGGATCTGAATCATTATAGAAAAAAAGTTATAGCGAAAATGGTGAGATGACCTGTAAATAACATACCTTAGAAAGCACCATCAAAAGAATTTATCCTTCATTGCATTTCAGCCTCCTTTTCTTCAATTTCCTCAGCATTTCGGCTTAGATATCCTTTGTTATCTCAGTCACCTATAGATATTCAATATCCTCAAGTTTTCCACACCAAAAATGCTCAAGAAGCTCTCACAAGAAGCTCTCCATCAATACTCCAAAATATATTCCCACAAGAAACTCTACATTGATCCACAAAAAGGATGATCTACAAGAGACCATTGCTATCTTATTTATACTTTCATCCTTTAGGTCACTTAACCCATTTTTAGGTCATCTAACCCATTTCTAGGTCACTTAACCTATTTTCCTTATTTTAGGGTTAACCACTTTCCATAAATAGAAAGTTCTCCAATACTTTAACATTTAAATATTCCTTCTTGATTTTGTC
>JZKD02S1864917.1:1153593-1163938 GCA_000966675.3 Picea glauca | reverse complement strand
ATTCTCATCAAGGAAAATACATATTATATTACATAAATCATCAATCAATCAATACTTTGACATCAATCAATCACTTGACATCAATCAATGACATCAATCAATCAAACCATTGGCAACAATGACAACATGATCCAAAAGTAAACCAGCAGGGTATTTCCAATATAATAGATTATTGTAAATGAACAATTTGATGGCTCTAATCTTAAGGGCTCGGGCTTGAGTCATGCTAAGTTCAAGAGGGACCTCTAGCTTTTGTAAAAAATGAATAATACCTAAGTACGACTCACAAGAGGACAAATGCTCCACCACCTGTTGATTGTTATGTTATCCTTCTGCTGTCACCTCCGTCTGCAAACTCGTTGAATTTTCCCCTATGAAGTTTATGTCCAACAACTCATGGTTTTCCTTTATTAAAATCTTAGCAAGGCCTTGGCCTTTTACCAATTTAGTGGGCTTTACTTCTATGTCGAACTCGATTAACTTTGTGATCCATTTAGCTCTTTTCCCATCAATATCAGGTTGAGTCAAAACATCCTTCACGGAGGGTGAAGGAACATATGCAATAACTTTTGAATGGAGGATATAAATTCTGAAAGATTTTAAAGATTTTATGAGAGCATAGGCTTGTTTTTCAATAGGATCATACCTTATTTCAGCATCTCTAAGTGTTTTTCTAAAGAAGGCAACTGGGTGATCCATACTGTCATCATCTTTCTGTAACAAGACTGCTGCCACTGTGTCATAAGAAGCGAAGGAGAAAATATAAAAACTCTTGTTGTAATCTAGATTGATTAGAGTCGGGGATTCCATGATAGCCTGTTTGATATATTGAAATGAATTCCTTGCATTGTCTATCCATTTTATCTCAGATCCATTTTTCAACATACATGTTATGTGTTTTACTAGCTCGGCAAAATTTGGAGCAAATCTTCTAACAAAATTAATCTTACCGAGCAGCGATTGAATATCCTTTTTCGACCTTGGTAAGGACAGCCTCTGAATTGCTTCCACCCAAGATGGATCAATTTTCATGCCTTCTGCTGAAACAATGTGGCGTAAGAGCTTGCCTTTTCTGAGAGAAAAATGGGATTTTTTTTGGATTCAATGAAATCCCGAACTACCTGCACTTCATAAATACTCTTTTTAAGTGTTTTAGATGTTCTTCATGACTGCTGGAATAAACTGTGATGTCATCGAGATAGATGAGGACAAACTTGTCCTTCTCACCCATGAAAGCTATGTCCATGGCCCTTTGAAAAGTGGCCCCGATATTCATTAATCCGAATGGCATTTTGGCATACATGAAGGTACCCCAAGGAGTAGTAAAAGCAGTCTTCTCTTGGTCATCAGGATGGACATAAATCTGGTTGTAGCCAGAAAAACCATCCAGGAAAGACATAACAGTAGCCCCTGAAATTCTTTGCCGCAAATGTTCCATCTTAGGTAGGGGATAGTTATCTTTCTTTGAGCATTTGTTTAGGTTTCTAAAGTCCACACATAACCTGACCTCACCATTTTTCTTTCTCACTATTACTAGATTTGCAATCCATTTAGAGTATCTTAAAGGGATTATGATCTTAGCATCAAGAAGCTTTTTTATTTCTCTTTCAATTACAGGAAAAAGAAGAGGACTGATAGGTCTGAGCTTTTGTTTGAAAGGAATGATGTCCTTTTCAAGTGGTATCTTATGTTGAATGACCTCATGGTCATAAGTTTTCAGATCACTGTATTTCCAAGCGAAAACATCAGAGAATTCTTTCAAAATGCTGCAATATTTAGACTTCTGATCAACAGTCAATTCAGAGGATAGATTTATGAATTTAGGCTGGCTTTCGCTTCCTATGTTATGGTCATGAATATCAAGCTCTTTTTCCTTCTTATTTGGCTTGTAGGGGACATCGTTATGATCGAATAGCTTTTCAAGAGGTACCAAACCCCAAGGTATATAATTGTTGGGAAGTTGAAGAATATCATGATGACCCAATTTTTGTTTTAGCTTAGGCTTCTGGGATTCCTCTACATTTTGATTTTGCTGGTCGACATGCATATCAGAAAATTCATCTACCACCTGGAGAAATCTATTAAGTTCATCATCATCTTCAAAAACTTTCCAGTATTTAATATTGTCGGGCAAAGATGGTCTATATTTGACTTGGATTTCATAATTGAGCCTGGGAGGCATGGGAGGAATAAACAGACTGGATGAAACAACAAGGGAATCTGCAAGATGATTCATATCTCTGGGTATATAAGAAATGTCAAAAATGGAAAAAGAATCTATGATTTTCCATACCTCATCCCTGTAGGCTTTCAATCAGACATGCTTTGCTTGGAAAGTACTGTTTACTTTTTGTATGATGAGATCTGCATCTCCGAACACCTTTAATCCTTTAATCCCCATCTCCTTGGCTGTGTTTAATCCCAATATCAAAGCCTCATACTCTGCTATATTTTTAGTAGTTTTGAAATCAAGCTTAAAATACAAATGCATAGCCTCCTCCAAAGGAGAAATCAAAACTATCCCTGCACCTGCTGAATCTTTAGTACTGGCACCATCAAAATACATGGTCCAAACTGGAACACCTTTTTCATCAGTTTTCTCTTTAGTGGGCTTCACAAGCTACAAAGGAGTTGATTGAGAATAATCTATTTGAAGAATACATGAGCCAAATTCTGTGTCTACAGCATAAATAGGATGATTTACAAATTTTTTTGCATCACTGATGATGTAGGCAAGTTGATTCTCTCTGTAAAGTCTCTTTAGCTCTCCTCCAAACACCGGGATCATAGCATACGAAATATCCATCTGCAAGGTGTCCCCTAACCTTTTGCTCCATGGACATGACAAGACGAGTTCGAACTTGGGTGGGATATCAGTAACCATGACATCCATTACCATGCTTCTCATTGGCAATGGGGCAAGGGTTATAACAAGGTCTTTTATGAGACCAAGGCATCTAACTTTCCTAGAGTCAAAAGAGAAGAGATCGTGATATGGTTTGGTGACCTCAAGCCCAAGTTCTTTCATGACTTCTTTGGGAATAAGATTATGTGATGCTCCTGAATGAAGCAAGCAGTTGTGAAGGATCTTATCATGAACATTTAGGGATATATAGAAAGGTGGACAAGAGTCATCTTGATCTTATATCATAGGCCCTATAGTTACTGTTGGCTTGTCATCTTGTAAGTTTACAAAGTCAGCAGATGAAGAGGTATTTGGTTCAAGGGACTTCAGGATGGCAGACTTGAAAATTTCATTCTTCATAAGTTTGGTCAATGGCATAGGTATTTTTACTTTCTGAATTTCAGATTCTCAATTGAAAGAGTATGATGATTTGTCAGAAGTTTTTACCTCATTATAAGGAGCTCTGAGGATAGCTTGCTCCTTGAATTGGGGCTGAAATTTCTTTTGTTGTTTTTTTGCAGAAATGGGGGTCTTCTTTACAGGAGCATAAGGCTGCTTGGCAACAACTTCTTTCTTCTCCACAGGAGCAGTGGGAAATGGTTTAGGAGCAGCATTTTTAGATCTTAAATTATAACCTTGTTGATCATCTGTTTGATAGATAGATTGTTCAATACTTGCCTCATGAATCTCCTGATCCATATGGGCTTCTTCATAATCTACTTGTGTCAAAAAGGAGGAATCATTTTCATCACCAAAACAATTTATGTCATCTGCTTCTTCAACTTCATCATGAGGTAGTTGTTGTTCCTCTTATAGAATTGCATTTTGGAAGGGGGGTTTGATTCTTTGATCATCAGCTGTATTCTTGTCTCTCTAAAGGATCTGGACCTGTTGATTGTTCCTTCTGTAAGGGAAAGCATTCGGATTTCTAGGGACAAAAGCATTTGGCTCTTTTATCCTTGTTGGATGCCGACTCTGAATCTTCAATTTTGACATTTCAGATGTCAAGTTGTCCAACATCTTGTCCATCTTTTCCATTTTGGTATTAGAAGAAGAAGGGGGATCAACAAAAAAATTCTTTCTCTCATCTTTTCCTTTGAGTTTTTGAGCTGCCATAATATTTGATTCGACTTCGAGAGCAGCATCTTGCATTAAAGCAAGTGTGGTTGATCTTCTTTCTCTAAGGATTAAACAAAAATCTGGATCAAAAGCAACAGAAAATGTGATCTTTGTTGATGCGTCACTTGGCTTGATCTCTACATGGATCTTGCTGAACATCCTATTGAATCTTTTGATGAAGTCTGAGACCGACTCCCCATTTTCTCTTCTTAGGTTTCTGAATTCAGAAATGTAATATAGGAGGTCTCTTCTTTCTCCCCAATGTTTTAAGAACACCTCATCTAATTGCTCAATACTTGTCACTGAATTTTCTGGTAGTTCTTTGAACCACTTCCTGGCTTGTCCATCCAAACTCTGCACAAAAACTCTGGTCCACACATCTTCTTCTAAAATATTAATATTTTCAGCATAAGCATAAAAGGCTTCTATATGTTCTTCAGGACTATAATCCCCGGCTCCGGTAAACTTTGGCATATATTTATGATAATCTCTGGTTGGCATGGCAGATAAGTGATTGGGAAAGACAAGTGGAGCATACCTATTTTCTAAGATTTGTTCCATCTTGATTAAAGGGACAACCATGGGAATCTTAGGGGTTGATGCAGGAGAAAAAATTTCAGGAGATGAAGGCTGAGATGGGATGGCTGAGTTTATAAAAAATGATTGTCTTACTTCACTTTGAGAAAAAATTTCAGAAATGGGTGGAAAATAAGAGGCCTTGTAAAACTGACCAAGCAATAAGGCTAAGATTTATTCTCCCTTAGAGGAAAGATCTTGTAAACTATCTTTGAGAACGGCCAGATTAGTATGAGTATAGAAAACACCCTCTATAGGCTTTGTGGGTGAGGAATTCAAAGAAGAAGAAAAAGAGGCTTATTTTTGCTGAGGGGATCCTGTAATTACCTCTTTAAGTTTGGATGTAATATCATGCTAAAAAACAGAGTCTATAATATTAGAAGAAACCGAAGGCTCCTCAACATTCAATCTTTCCAATACAATTTCAATTTTTTGAGAACTATGAGTTTCAGCAGCAGGGGATTCAATTAGAGGTTCTTTAGATATGAAAGAAGAAGTGTCTATTTGAATACCTGGATTTGATGTCTTTGCAGATCCGGAAGCCTATCTTTGTAAAGATTTTCCCCTACTGATGATCCTCTCAGGGTCTGGAACTGGTGCTGCCAGTGGTCCTTCTTGGTTCGCCCTGGTGTGAGCTCTTTTCGGAGCCACTTCATTCCAATGGAGTCGTCAGATAGATGGTTACAACCCAAATGATGTACAGTCTTTGTCTATCATCAAAGCTGGATCTATGTCGTCTCCAAAGGAAGCTGAGCTTCAAACTCTTCTCCCCGGCAACAATGCCAATTTGTTATCACTCCATGAAACTCTCCTAGGCTGTAAGTCAGAGATGTCTGGTAACTTAATCTTTTTGGAAACTATTTTCTCAATAATAAATGTGGGTTTGGATCAAGATGAATATCCTAATCTCTGGATTGTATCTTCATGACAGTCTAACTATATTCATGCAACACAAGGCCTTCAAGAGCTATTTATTAGATAGGTTTGTATAACAGATGGATAAGAAAACCAATCGGTTAACCAAAACATACATAAACCATATATATGATGGGTCAACAAACTAGCCAAATATGCTTATGATTCTTGCTTAATAGTCAAGAGTAAGATGACAGTTACCATAGGACCATTAAACAAAGATAAAAGAACAATTTCAACTCATATGCATAGACAAAGATGAAGGAGGATCTGACAATAACAAATGAAAGAATCTTGCAGGCTTGATATATTAAAGAAAATGTATTTCATACAAAAATAGTAGAATATAGAACTCAAAATCGAACCTTTAGTTCATCTTCTGTCTTCAACTTTATAGCTTTACAATATAGTTTTGAGATCCTAAAAGAATGGATCAGATATGCTAAAGATAGAAAGTCAAAATTCCATTGCAAAAGATAAGGAATGATCCTCAAAATGAGGTCAATTCCACATTTCATGGTCTTCAGATCTTGTAGAGTCCTTGTGCAATGCAGAATAGCCTTCCAAGGCTGATTGATGACTCTTCCAAGAGATAGAATTTGAATTTGCTGAGTTGTGCAAAAATCCTAATTTGTTGCCACCAAAATAGGTACCAAAAACAACTTGGATACCTTTTCTAATCCTTATACACCAAAAATGGATCTTGAATATGACTCTGTAATTCAACATCTATCCATTTCAAGTGTTTTCAAATGATTCAGATTAGTAAAACCTCGATCTGTGCAAAATTTATCTTTCTCTGGCCAGTGACAGGTTTCGGTGGTTAATACAGAGGAATTCTGGGTGTATTAACTACCAAAAGTTTTGCTTTCGGTGGTTAATGAACAATCATCCTGTTCGCCTAAACCACCGAAAACTTAGCTTTTTCCAAAGCTTCAAAATTGCAAAAATTGATTACCTTGATACTTTGCTGAGTGTTCAAGGCTTCTTTGATGATGCAGCTCTTCCTCGTACAGATCTGGGAGATTTAATTTCCTAAGTGGAAGACTGTGGTATATCCACCATTGTTGTAGCTAACTCGGCTAGAGTTTCCAAACCTGTTTGATCCTGTGTTGGAGGTTGAGATTCTTTTAACTTTAGCCTCAGAAGTCTAAGTTGCATGTACAGCTTCATGTTCTCTCTTATTAACACCCTGTTCCTGTCCTTGATTTTTTCATTCTTTTCCTTGAGACTTTGGTTCATGTTATAAAGTTCTACATTTCTTTTAGTCAACTCTATATTTTCCTTTTTAATGAATCTTTCTAAAACTTCCATCTCATAGATATGTTTAAGAAGTTTATTGATTTTCTGAGTCTTGGATGCTTTGGGATTTCTTGAAGAAGATTTTGGTAATGGTTGATTGTGTTCATCTGGAGGACTTGGTGAGGTCAAGTTGTGATAATATTTTGCAACTTGCTCAGCCTGTTCGTCACCCCATGTCTCTGCTAACTCCTGCTTAGGCTCTGAGCCATTGTATGGTAAGTTCAAAGGGTTATTTCCTTCAGCAAGGTCCTCGGTCTACTCACCCTCTTTACCAAACTATAATTTCCTTTTGGTTATTTTTCTTTTAGCAGAAGATGATTCTTTCGGATCTCTTGAAAGTGAGATAGCCTTCCTTTTTCTTTGACTGCTCTTAAGGGTGATGGAATTCTTAGCAACAAACTTATTCCCCTTTTCATCCTATTGAAAATTAGTTTGGAACTCATTCCAAAATAGGAAGTAATTCAAGTCCACTTGTTTCTTCTTCAAGGACTCTTTAACAATGAGTGTAATAAACCCTTGGTGTGACAATCTGTTGGCCACTTTGGTAGGCTTTGCCTTGACTTGTCTGGCCATTTTTGTGAGAGATTTGTGTAGGTAGAAAGGAAAATTGATGGGAGACATTCCTGCGAAATGGTTCAATAGCTTGAACTGGTAAAACATAACCCTGTTGTACCTGCCCTCACAGGTGATGTATGCAAAGATTGCCTTCAAAAGGGGATGCCATTTAGGCTCAATAAAGGACATTGGTATGTCTTTCTTCCATATGAGATCCTTATGTTGAGGATGTAAGTAGGATCTGAACTCAGTGTTTGTAGGCACAGTGGTCTTAAACCAACATTCCCCTGTTCTTGGGAGGCCAATAACCTCTGTAATGGCTGCCTCATCAACTACAAATTCCTCCTTGCCAATAGTAGTTGTCCTTCCATCATATGATAAGTCAAATGCTTTAGAAAGGTGTTGGTGAAAGTCTGCAAGTTTTTCACAATAGGAAAAGGTGCCAATCTTTTTGAAAAAGTCGGCCACCTTTGGGTGTGCCTCTAGATACCATGTTCCCACTAACTTAGACCTAAGGGTTGGCCCAGCTTTCAGCATCTGATGAGTTTTTTGACCTGTCCCTACCATTTAGGAAAAATATGCGAGCTAGGGGAACAAACACCTAAAGTTTAGGATGAACTAAGAGTGTATGTTGAGGTAAAAGACACAGAACAGGATGACTCAGAGTTTGATTTGCATAAACCCAATCTTCAACAGATTTTGATCAACAGTAAAGGCTGGATATTAGCCGAGAATTTCAAATTGAGGTAGGATATATAATTGAACTGAAACAGTGAGAGATTCTAAAGACTACCTGATGACTCGGGTTTTTCTTTGAATTGGATGACAGATGGCTTGATGACCAGCAACAAAACTCGAGCTTCACTTGGCAACAACGACGATTGATTTCAGCGTATGAGTTGGTTAATGAAAACACAGGATTATATATAATACACATAGTTTCTGATTTGAAAAGGTGATTAACTGGGGTTATTATGAACCTATCTCCTTGGGACTTGAAGTAATGATCATCCATGTGACTAATCAATATAGTTAGCTGAGAATCAAACTCCTAAAATTCTATGTTATGTCGAGCCTTGATATGAAATGAAAAATGGTGGTTAAAAAGGACAACAGAGCATCAATATCCCAATAAGATGTAATAATAACATCCTACCTCACCAAATCATTCGAGTTTCGACGGTTATGTCTTCATGATTACGCAAACTGACAGCTAGCTCGTGTGAAAGCACGAGCTTTTCTTTTTCCACGTAGAAACCTTTCCGGTGGTTAATTGGGATTTTTCTTTTCCCTCTTAACTACCGAGAACAAAGGCTTTTGGTGGTTAATGAGCACTTGGCAGGCTCGGCTAAACCACTGAAACTTGAGATTCTCTCTTTTGCTTGAGAAAACCAAATCAAATGTTTTTTCCAAGTTTATTTACAGAAAATAAACTCTCTAACATACCTAAAGAAATTTAGAAATAAATTTTTGGACCACATTCTATCACCTAAAAAGAAAAATCTCCATCAATTTATTTGAGGAGATAACACCAACAATAAAAAATTATGGAAGAAAAAGAAAGTAGAGAAAACAGAGTGTAAATTAGCCCTGTATGCCAAAAACAAAGTCAGTGGTATATAGAAAGTGGATGTTCTAAACACATGACTGGAGATCAAAGAAAATTTCCCAAGTTAACGAAGAAAGAAAAAGGAAAACTCACCTTTGGAGATAATGTCTCAGCCAAGATACTTGGAAAAGGCATTGTTAGCCTAGGGAATAAGAAGGCCAAAGAAAAAAATGTACTTTTAGTAGAAAATCTTAAGCCTAATCTCATAAGTGTAAGTCAAACATGTGATCAAGATCGCATACTTACCTTTGATTCTAAAAAACATGAGATAAAAAGAGAATATACGGGGAATCTAGTGGCAGTTGCACCAAGAACATCCAACAACGTGTACATCCTTGACATGGAAGGAGAAAAAAAATGTTGTTTAGTCAAGAAGATGAAAGTTGGCTATGGAATAGAAGGTTGGGATATATAAGATTTCACAACTTAATAAAAGACAATAAGAAGGAGGCAATAAGGGATCTACCAAAGATTATAAATCCTTCAAATCCTATTTGTAAACATTGTGAAATAGGGAAGCAGACAAAAGTCAAGTTCAAGACAAAAGACAATTCTTTATCAAGACCCTTGGAGCTTATTCACACTGACCTATGTGGTCCTACTAGAACTAAAAGTATACATGGAGAACATTACTTTATGTTGGTCATTGATGACTACACAAGAATGACATGGGTATACTTTCTAAAGGATAAATCAGAAGCCTTTGAAAAATTTAAGGCATACAAAGCCTTTGTAGAAAATGAAACAGATCTCAAAATTAAATGTCTGAGATTGGACAATGGAGGAGAATTCACCTCTAAAGAGTTCATCGAGCTTTGCAAATATCATGGAATCAAAAGACAATTTTTAGCTCCCAAGACTCCTCAACAGAATGGAGTCGTTGAAAGGAAGAATAGAATTGTCCAAGAAGATGCAAGAACCATGTTGAATGAAGCTAAACTTCTAGATAAGTTTTGGAGAGATGCAATATACACAACAATTCATATACTCAATCAAGCACAATTGAGACATAACCATGACAAAACACCTTATGAACTATTGTTTGGTAGGCCATCATCATTGAAACACTTCAGATTCTTTGGAAGTAAGTGTTGCATAAAAAATAATGAGGATAATCTATAAAATTTGACCCAAGATCAGATGAAGGCATATTTATAGGATATTCACCTAAAAAAAGGCGTATATGTGTTATAACCTAAGACTACATAAAATGGTGGAAAGTGTTGATCAAGGTTGGTTGTCATTGATATCAACCCTCGAAGAAAGCCCCGTAGCACAAAGGTTTGGGTAATGGACCCAATATTGTTTGATGTAAATATGACTCATTATTGTTTTTTCATGGTTGATAAGAAGTAAATATGGAT
>JZKD02S1864917.1:1117522-1145221 GCA_000966675.3 Picea glauca | reverse complement strand
TTATTTCTTACTGCTCATTATTGGATAATAATTCTACATTGATATAACATTTGAAGAAAAATGATTATAATTACGCTATTACTGATTCACCCCCCCTCTCAGTAATCCAACATAGAGTTCCAATGTAAATATATATGATCTAAAGTTAAGACAAGTCATACACCATAACATATCAACATATGGTGATAAAAGTGATGGAGAATATCAGAATGAATAAGTTGAATATGAACCTCAAGAAAATCAACCCCACACTAATGATGAATATGACAAAGAAACACTCTTTCCAAAAGCCCCATCCAAGAGGGTTCAAAAGAATCATCCTGAAAGTTAGATTATTGGAGATAAAAATGTAGGAGTGGAAACAATAAGGAAACTCACATTTGACTCAGAAAAAACAATGTTATCCTTGATAGAACCTAAGTCATTTAAAGAATCCAACAAAAGTAAATATTGGATAAAATCAATGGATGAAGAACTAGACCAAATAGAGAAGAACCAAAATTGGGAACTAGTTCCAAGACTGAAGGACAAGAATGTGGTAGGAACTAAATGGATATTCAAGAACAAACTCAATGAAAATTGGAAGATCATAAAGAACAAAGCCAGATTAGTATGCAATGGATATGCCCAAGTGTTATAGAAAGATTTTCCTCACCCTATGAAAATTTTCTTAGAAGGTCTTTTTCCATTTCCCTATGTAGACTTGAAGTCCCTTTGTGTAGTTCCCAGAGATAAAAATAATATTTTTCCACATATACGCACCCTAACTATTATACAACATGCGTATACGCAGGTTGCAACATTACATCTCACGTACATCAGGTTTTGTGCCTAAAATTAAAAATGGTGCCGGGTTTCCATGTCACGGCATGTGTTCCATAATCCTTGACCTTCCATATACTGGAAACATTTTGAATCGGCCCTTCAGTTCCATTTGAAGGATATAAATGAGCCATATCCAAGATGTGGAAAAGAGGAGAAGAATTAAACTTTGAGAGCAAAGTTACTCTGGAGAAATTATTCACTTAATATTGAATCTGCATCCCTAAATCATTTTACGTCTGAACACATGGTTCAACCCCCAAGTTCTTCCCTACTTGATTTTGAACCTCATTGTATCTCTTATATGAGCCTGCCTTTGGTGGAGGATTAAAGTGGTGGAGGATTAAAGTGGTGGAGGCCCAACTGGAAGGGACTTGGTTTCTCGGTTCCGAACCATGACGACATGGAAGTTTGTAATTCATTCACTTATGCTGATTACATTTTAATAGAAATACTCTTTTATTGTCCAATTAATTTCTTGCAAATATTTGAATTGTTATTCCATGGGCATATTTGTTATGAATATTGATGGATTATGCTATTGAATGTGCTAAATTTATATATTATCACCATTTGATTGCGTTTCTTGGTTTTTGAGGACAAGTTGCAGGTGTATTTCTTTGAGTCAATTGCTCAATGATGGACTTCATCGAACGTATGGATGAGGTAGGATCTTTATCCTGTCTTGTTAGCATATTTGTTTATATATCATACTTGATAGTAGAGTTGATTTCTACAGTCATTTCCATATGTTGTGTTTTACCCCATGCCATAGAGAGATTTTCCTTGTAACAAAATTGGCGACCATACTGGGGACATAATCTTCTTTTCAGGGTTTGGAGTGTTTTTCTCCTTTGATTGCTCTCGCTTATATTGAGTTTCTTGTTGTATGATTGCTTGACAATTGTTGACCCAAAAATCTTCTCTGGGATCAACATCATGTTTTACACAACTACTTGTTAATAAACTCCCCTTGGTTCTATGGTTCTAGTCAAAGACAGTGGCGGGGGTCATAGTTACTATGGCCTCTGCCCTTGAAAGAGTATCAGTTGGTTGCCTTTAGGGAGTTGTGGGCCTTCCCATGACATTTCTTCCTCATGTCAAGGTTGTTCGATTCAATTAATATAACACTTCCATGTGGTAATAATAAGTACAAGCTTTTCAATGGGCTATCACAAGATTGATTCCAAGTTAGTATGACCCCATATGAGAGACGCAAAGTCAACATCACCCAAGCAGCCAAAACCAATAGTTATGAATTTTTGGTCTGATTCTGTTCATATTATGGTCTCAAAATGGAAATAAAACCTATACATGGTGTAGGGAAGTGTGATACCTTTCCAACAGTATATCCTGTGCTTGGTTTTGACCCTCGATTGGTAAGAACGAGCTTTCCCAAGCTCATGACCACTTCTGGACACCAAATTGGTTGTAGTGCTTCATGATTTAAATTTGGTGGGTAAAGAGTTATAAATAAGATATTAAATGATTCCACACTGTAATAGACTCAAACACCTTTCCAACAACATCTTATTTGCCTCATTCTGACCCCGGATGGCCCGGTTAGAGCTGTCACTTGTTGGTCAATAATTTTAGGCAAAAAGGGGTTCGCCTGCTCACATGGCAGGGTTTCATAATAGATAATACAGTCATCGATGACCCCAAAATGAAAATATATTTTCATTTTGTCGAAGCACTCATCGATACCTTTTTGACGGTATTGCATTTGCCTCGATTTGAGATCGTATGGCGATTTGACACCTTTCGCAAGGTTGGGTGTCATGTGGGCCCACCAGCAAGTCAGGGGTTTTTAGTGGCCACTATTTCGGGACAAATTTGAGGGCTGAGGTGGAATGATTTCAAGTTGGTGATGCCATATTCCCGAAGTACTCGTCGAGACCTTTCCAACAATGTGACTTGCATCTGATTCCGACTCCGTTTCACCAGGCAACATTTTTTGGGCTAAGTTAGCTGTAGTAGGGTCAAAGTCAAAGTCAAAGTCAAACTTTGACTTGCACTTTTTCCAAAAAGTATTAAAAAATTAATTAAATATTTTATTAAATATTTTCAAAAAGTTGGAAATTTTGGGAGGAGGCATGTAGCCTCATGCAAATTTTGGGGAAATTGTGTTTTTTTTGAAAAATAAAAAAAATCAAAACCCACCCTTCTCCCCTCTCCCAAGCCATTTGACAGTTTGGCCAAAGGGGGAGAGCTCTACAACAGAAATTCATGGCAGCAGAAGAGGGTTTTTATGACAACAGCTACAACTTTGTAGTGGGTAGCCAGCTTACATGCTGCAATATCCAAACAATTAGCTAGGTAACCCATCACTCTCATTTCCAAAAAAGAGAACTAGGGAACATTTTGCTGGTTGTGTTAAGGTACTACATGGAGAAATTGCATGTTTTCCTTCAAATTGGTGTTTATTTGCCAGCTTCAAGTGTGGTATTGGCTGCTGGTTCAGAATTAGTTGCTTTTTGGTTGCTAAGTTTTGAAGTTGTATGTGTGCTGAAAGATGCAAAGGAGAGGGGATTCGAACCCCTCTTGGGCACCAGGCCCAAGCCTCCATGGCTCCTTTAGATTTTTAATTATGGAGATATTTGCTGGAAATTGCAGGCCTGGGCATGTCACTGGGAAGCCCTATGATTTGAACCCTAGTCCTCCCCTTTTTTCTTTGCCCAGAAAGCTCAAACAATTTCCCAGAATTTCAAATAGAGGGTAGGGGTTTTGAACCTAAAATCTCTTGTCTAATTTTATTTCCAAAAAACCCACCAGGTCTAAAGTTTTGAAAAATTTAATTTTTGGGGGTGGTTGGCCACCCATCCACCACCTAGGCACCACTACCACCCCCTCTATGTGCACGCTTCCCCTGAATTTCCCCACGGCATCCTCCTCCATTGCTACACCTCATTCCACCATCCCGCACTCGTACCCTTCCTCAACTCCATTTCTGCTTGCCACCTCCCATTTCCCACCTCCCCTCTCGACCTCCATCTCCTCTTCCCCTCCCTTTGCACACTGCAGCTCCATGCTCCACCTTTGCGCAGCCTCCCCCTCCCATAGCCACCATCTCTGCGTTCACCCATACCCTTCCTCCATTCCATTTCCCTCCTCTATTCTGCGCGCAGCCCCCTCACCTTCTACCTCCACCACTGGGCAATCTCATCCCTCACCCCTTGCTCTCTCCTCCCTCTGCCCGCGCACAAATATCTTCCCCAAACCCTCACTCCACCACTGCCCATTCCCTACCCCAACACCAATGCCAACACCAACACTTCCTTTTTCCGTAAGGCCATGCCCTGGTCTCCCATGCGACCAAGGGCGAGGGCGAGGGAGTGAGTTTTTGTGTTTTTTTTGTTTAAATTTAAATTAAATTAAATTTTTTATTTTTAGTTCAGTTTTATATTATATTATTTTTAAACTTTAATTTAGTTATGAATATATTCTTATATTTGTAATTAAAAATATTTTTTATAATATTTAATTAAAATATAAATTAAATTTTAAATTAAATTTAAAATGGTTTTGAACTATATGTTAAAAATCTAAAATCCCCCCCCTAAGGGTCATTGGACTTTTTAATTCTATAACTTCGCCATACGGAGATGGATTTTCGCCCGTAAATAGTCAAAACGGCTGGGGCGGAGTCTAGAATGCATCCATGACTTTCTACTCAGAAACTTCAGCCTAGATTTTCAGTGATATGTCCCAGAGTGACAGGGACTCATTTTGGCCCTACAAGCATGCACCGGAAAGAGGCCTAATTGGGGGCCTCCGAGGTCAAATTGGGCCTGGTGAGGGAAACCCATTTCAGCTACAGGTATAAAGGCCTGTAGCACCCTGTCAATTCTGGTGTCCAACCCATAATTTTACCCCAACTTCAAATTCTTTCCCTGATCAGTCTATTGGCCGACTCCATCTGCATAGCTTCCCGGGGCCATATCTCACTCATCCAGAGTCGGATTTGCGCCAAATGAAAGGCATAGGAAAGGTAGAAGATAGAGCTACAACATGGGCATGGTAAAGAACATTTTTGTGGCTATTTGGTATAGAGGAAGAGCCTCTCAAAGTTCAGGTCCAAGGGGTCCTCTTATCGAAACAAGCCCAAATCAAAGCCATGTTTTAGCTAGCTCACAGGGAAACTTATAGGTAGCAAAGGGGGGGCATAATCAGGTCTGAAAAGTCCCTTAACATCAGACATTTTCTTACTTACAATGACCAAATCCCAAAGTCCCCTTGCCCTCCAAAGCAACTCAGCAATTCCCCACACCTTGGGCCTTCAATCTGATGAATCCGACAGCCATGGATGGTCGGATATTGTCCTAAAACAACTCACCTACAACTGCAAGACATGGCAGCAGTCAAAGATCCTTTGGGATGGCACAAATCCCAAGGAAAATGGTGATGTGGCATATCAAGCTTTGTCATTTTATGAAAAATGAATTTTTTTAATATGAACTCTCGCATGATTTACTTTTGGCATGTAATTACTATGTAATTGAAGGGTAAAGTCAAATCTAATTTGATCCCCTTTTTGGATAAGGTTCCCTTTTTTGATAAGGTTACTTTTTGTAAAAAGACAAAAGTACTTTAGTGTTGGTCCACTTGTCACTTTTCCAAAAGTGACACTTGTCTTGTGACCTAACCCTAAGCCTTCACCTCTCCTTTATAAATAAGAGGGTTGGCATTGTATTATAGAGGATGAATATCGTAACAAAGCTCTGCTGAAATTTATAAGACTCTTTTGTGTGTGTGATACTTGTTGAATTTTAGTTGTTGGATGTGTCACTTGTTGGTTAAGGGTTGAGGGGTAGGGGTAAATTCTTGTTATATTAGCTATCTCCAGGAGTGATTGGTTAGATAGGTGTTTTTTGTTGCTTCCTTGGGTTTAACTTGCTTACTTTCATTTTCTAACAACTTGGTTTAACTTTTTTAATGGGTTTTACTGCAGATTTTCTGAAGTATTCAATTATTTTCAGCGTTAGCTAGTGGTTGGGAGTCCTAGGGCCCCTTAGGAGAACCCTTAAATAGACCTCATAAATGGTTGTCCATACTTTTTTGCTTTATCTTTTCATTCATGTATATTTCTGTTATGTTTTCTTACCATTAACATTGTTGTCCCAAACAAGAAAATCAATCATTTTGGTCAATTTCCCCCCACAAGACAACCATCTTAGTTGGTTGTTATATATTTCTTATGTGTAATTTTATGTTATGTTTATTTCAGTTTTTCCATACATAAATACTAAAATTTCGTTGTTTGCTTGCAAGAATACAACCGGTCACCCACTCTGCTTCTCTTAAGCGGTTGGGGACCACCTAGAGACCTATTTGAGGCAAAGGGGCCAGCAGGGAAGTGAAGAAAAAAAAACATTTCAATCGGTAAATCCTATCCAATCACTCTCATATACACTTTAATTATCACTTGCACTCACTCCAAAAATTTCTGATACACATACCAATGTTTATATGTTTGATTTGTGTAGGTAGTTTGAATGCCTAACTTGTGAATTCATGTTAAAAATCTGGTTAATACTTGTGTAGATAACCATCACACATTTTTATTTTTCAAACACTAAATTTTCAATCCCCATACAAGGATTTAGTTGGGGCTTTCATGCATATGGCGTCTTTGTCGTTCGCAAAGAGCCTCAACCCATTCCTTTGGGTTGAATGGTGTAATTATCATGTTGTAATTATCTAATCTTGCTATATTTTCATTGTATCACTTTTCTCTCACTAATCTATAGGTGGCTTCCCCTAAAAGGGCCTATGCAAAATCAACAAGCTAAATACATGCAAAATGCCGCACAAAAAACTTGAAAACAATTCAGGGGTCCGCCCCATACAAAAAAAAAATAAAAAAATTATATTATTTAGATATTTACATATACATATTATCTAGCCATGACGTATATGTCACCTATCTATTTACTTATTTTATGTATATAGTTTTACATAGATTTCAAATTCAGTAACCAGGAGGCACGATTGTGAAAGCAAGACGTGACCTCGCCACGTGGATGGCCTGGTATTTCATTTTATGCAATTTCAATTTCGTAGAATATTAAGAGTCAAAGCCAGGGAGTCTTCATCAGGAGCCCCTCGGAAGTTGTCTAGTTAGTACAAGTTGAGTGGTCTTTCCTTAGTACCACACGGTCAAGGAGTTGATTAGCTTAGCTTGGTTGGAATACTACTTTGCTTGGGTAAGATCGGCAAAATCCCTCTTTAGGGGGGTCCTAAGCCTCTTCCTTTTCGCAACTATCATTCTTCCATCCAAGCGGCTTTAAGAGCCTGAAAGCACTAGTGACGAGAAGTGGCTAATCCCTGGTTCTATGAACTGCATGGGGCACTCTTCAACCTAACCACTGTGGTCTACTAGGAATACTCTTGTTATACTGGTTGGCACAGTTCTGGGAAGTGTTTTCCTAATCGGGATAACCTTCAAAATAGTGTGGTGGCCAAGGCATGTGTTAAAAACAAAAATTGACCAATAAAATACTTTTAAAGTCAACCTTTCGTCAGTCCACCTTTTCCCCCACGAACCAAAATTGAAGTTGTGAATAATTTCCCTTATATCATAGCTATAAAAACTTGTTACAAGGTTGTTTATCCACTTTTACAACCCACTTTTGATTTAACAACCTTCCGGGATCACTTCTTGGGTCACCCCGGGGGGTATCAAGCCATTCCTGGCTTGTTTCCCTACCTTGAAAGCTTCGAACAGCTCGTTGTTCGCAATTTACAGCAATTTAAAAGTACTTGGCTGTATCTTTTAAGCCCTCGTTTCACCCTTGTTTCACGCCCTTTTACTCAAGGCATCCATTGGTCAATTACCCAGGACACGGGTTTATCCCGACGATCCATTTTGGGATAGTTTCCAATGCTTTAAGGAAGCGAACAACTCATTGTTCGCTTTATTTAGTTCACTGTCCTAAAAATTAGCGAGCTCGTTTTCATCCCATTGTCCATAATTTTCACCCCGCAGGCCATTTTGGCCATCCAGGAAGCTAAGGAAGGATAACACCCAGGGCGGGTGGTCCTGAGAACAAATTATTGCAAGTCTTTCACCTTCCCTTTTCCCCTTCTTTACCGCCTCAGATGAAGGACCATCTGAGGTGCGGGTAGTCTCTGCCTCAGACCGAGCTATCAAAGAGGCTGTAACCGGCTTCATGGCCAGATAGGTCGGATCTGTCCCTACGGACAGATTTTTCTTATAACACCGTCCTTTTTCTAGCGACTCCATTAGGGACCTTGCAAACCTCTTTAGATTTTCTTGTATCCAAAACTTGTACTAAACATTAGACCTAAATTCTTTGTGGTCCTTTTCCTACTCATTGACAAACTTTTGACAAGATCTTTCAGTGACCCTTTGGAATTTTCTTTGGTACTCGTTAGAGTTTAGTTTCCTTGCAATTTCCATTGCACCTAGGAGTTATAAATACCATCGAGGTTTCCTTTCCTTTTACCTTTTTGGTCTTCGATTTCACTTGTTCGAACTCACGTGAGAAGTTATAAGTTTTTCATACCTTACCTTCCACTTCGAGAAAAACAAAAACAAAAAACAAAGCTTCAATTTAGTTGGGTTATTTTACATTGTGTTAGAAAGAGTAGGATTGTTGGTGATACACCCCTTGTACTCAAAGTACTTACTTGTCCCCTTGTAAGCTAGCAGGGAGGAAGTATCCTAATACTAGGGAAACAATGTCCCCCAGGGTTACAAGAAGTCAAAGTTCACGAAAGAAAACAAGTAGTGAGACACATACACCTAGGAAACTAGGGAAGATTGTTACCTCTGCGGTGCTATCTGAGTCACCCTCTTCCTCTTCTCCTATTCAAAGCCCCTTACTAAAGAAAAATTTAGTTAATCCAACAACAGTTACTAATCCTCAGGTTTTTTCTCCCATCGTTTCAACAACTGTTGTTGTTCACCCCATAGTTGTCCTGATGGCGATGCCATGGCAACCCGACACTCCTTTGAGGTTGACCAGACCTCTTCATGACATACCTGCGGATGCCCCAAATAGGCTTCCCAAGTTTAGTGGCATTGGTACTTTGAGTGCTGAAGAACATATACAAAACTTCTATGATGCATTAGCACTTATGGACATAACAATTCCCGATGTCATCATTAGACTTTTTGTGAGAACCTTCGAGGGTGAAGAAGTGAGATGGTATCGCTTGCTTCATAATGATAGTATCCCAGATTGGGGCACTATGATCCAAGAATTCAAGAAACATTTCCAAGGGGCAGATGATGTGGCTTCCCTACTCAAGGATTTCACAACCATCCCCATCCATGAGGGTGAGAAAATACAGAATTTTAATCAACGCTTTACCTCGACCTTGAATAGGATCCCAACTGCTTCCCAACCATCTGGGAACAATTTTTTCCATTATTACATGATCTCTATGAAACCCAATGTAAAATATATATTAAAAGATAAATCAACACAAACTTTAGATGCGGCCAAGACTAGTGCCCTGGAAATTGAAAGAAACATGGAGGAATCTGGTATGATTCCCTCACCTTTAGCACAACCCCGTTTTAACGGGAAACTTAGGAATGATGTACCTCGAAATGAGGGTCCTCGGTATGAACCTCCACCTGCCCAAACTTCAAGGATTGAAGAAAGGGAAAGTTCAGAAACACTCAAGTTGTTAATGAACATGAACAACCAAATACTTTCTCTTAATCGAAAGGTGAATGACATGCAATTTTCTGTTGTTTCGAGGCCAAGACCTCCTTTCCCTCCTACTCCTCCTTCTAGAGAACATGCTGCTGAAGTGGATTGGTGTCACTTTTTCCAAGACTTCCATGACCCTGAGTATTGTTACGCATATACACGTCACGTGGAATTGTCTAAAAGAGAAAAAGCACCTCTACCTCCAGTAAAAAACAAACTTGCTTCCACTTCCCAAAGTGACCAAGTAAACATGGAAGACTCTATCCCCTGTGGTGACGATCCTCTTGCTTTCAGAAGCTTTGTTGTAGAAACTAGGATTCAGGCCCCAAAAACCACTCTGCAAGGGGTGGAAGAGACCAAAAGTGACCCCAAGGATAATGAAAAGGGAAAACTTCCCACGAATGGTAGATTACCTTCCCCTACAAGAAACAGGGTTCCCTGGACCCCAAACAAGGTAAACTTGCCTAATAATCCACCGCCCTATTTCCTAACACCGACGCCTTACAACGTTGTTGAAGATATAGTGAAGGTTCTTGCCCACATGACATTATTAGATGCTCTTAGAACACCCTCTCAGTTTGAAAACCTTTCACGTGTTCTACAAGCACCCTTTACTCCACGAATGGAACAGAGACTTCCTCTTTCCAAAGAGTCCACTTCTCAACCTAGGGAAGCATATGATGTTATTGATTTAGACCCCGACGTTCCTCTTTTCTATATCTCAGTTTGGATTTTTGATTTTGTGCTCCATAACTGTGTACCTGACAAAGGAGCGAGGCACAATGTCATGCCTCTGCGAGTCATGAGAAGACTGGGTCTTGAATGCACAGGCCCATGTAAAGACCTGTTAGCTTTGGATTCTAGGACTGTAGAAACCATCGGTTACATTAAAGACTTATCCATTTCTTACGACCAAGCTCCAGAGGTGAGCATGCTCATAAACGTGATTGTAGCAGATATACCTGAAGCATATTGCATGCTTTTAGGGAGGGAGTGGTCCACCAAAGTAAAAAAGGGTCATTATTTCATGGAGGGGACCCACTTCACCTTTCCTCATAAGGGTGTTGAAGTAGTCATTAGGAGGGAACCAAAGTACCGAGAGCAGGTTGTACCTGCTTCCTATAATACGAAACATGTGTCTTTTCAAGATACAGGTATGGGTACATATACTATGTTATCTAAGGAAGATGCACATGTCCCTCCTTCTGAGTTGGAAGAAATGGTGTGGAGTATGGATTTTGACGGTGCTAAATCCAAGAATGGATCTAGGGCTGGGGTCCTTTTGTGTGATTCCAAGGGAAACACAATCCCTTTCTCTTTTTGGTTAGAATTCCCTAACACTAATAATATGGCTGAATATGAAGCCTTAGTTAAAGGCCTCCAAAAGGCCTTAGTCTTAGGAATACACCATTTATTGGTGAGTGGGGATTCTGAATTGGTTGTGAATCAAATTAGAGGTAAATATGAAGTTCACAACCCATGCCTCAAACAATACCACCGAAGGGCTAAGGAAATTATTGAGAAGTTCTTATCTTTCAACATTCAAGCCATTCCTAGGGCCGCAAACCACGTAGATGATACTTTGGCCTTGGCTAGTTCTTGTTTCACCTCGGATTTCGTAAGGTATATTGAAGATATACAAGTCCAAATTTTACATAGACCTGCGTTACCTGATAATGTCGACTCTTGGCAAGTTTTTGATACTGATGAAAAAATCTATAGGTTCCTTCAAAACAAGGAGGAGTTTAAATATTTACATATCAACCATGAGTTGGAAGAGGAAACAGGGAACATAATCCAATTAAAGACAAATAATATCCCCCCTGGTTTGTCAGCATTGGAATCCATGTTTGATTCCAATGATGCCACTACTTCTGCGCCTAGTATTGATAGCGAATCTGTTAGGAAGGTGTGAGAAGCTATACCTATTAACCTAGGAACCGATAAAGATCCAAAATTGGTCTATATAGGTGCACAGTGTTCCCCTTCTGAGGTCACTCGATTCACAGAACTCTTGATAGAGTTCAAGGATGTTTTTGCTTGGTCCTATCAAGAACTCAAGTTTTTCGATATGCAGGAGATAGTCCATGCCATACCCATAATCCCTCATTCGAAACCTTACAGACAGAGACAGAGAAAAAACAACCTTGTTTTGGAACAAACAATTAAAGCTGAATTGGACGAGATGGAAGCATCCAGGGTCATTTACCATGTTCGTTACTCACAATGGGTATCTAATTTGGTTCCCGTTAAGAAGAAAACTGGCGATATTCGTTTTTCTGTAGACTTTCAACATTTGAATAGAGTGTCCCTAAAAGACAACTACCCCATCCCACCTATGGAAGAGATTCTCCAACAAGTCTCTAGGTCGCAAATGATGTCCCTTTTGGATGGTTTCTCAGGTTACAATCAGATATCCCTCAAACCTTCTGATAGTCATAAAACCACCTTCACCACTCGTTGGGGCACATATGCGTATAACAAGATGCCTTTTGGATTGATTAATACTGGGAACACCTTTCAACGAGCCATGGCCATTGCTTTCATAGGATTATTGGGTAAGGTCATCATTGTTTACTTTGACAACCTCACGTTCTTTTCCAAAGAATGGAGTAGTCATTTTGATCACCTTAGGCAGGTTCTCCTTAGATGTCGTAGGTTTGGCATATCTTTAAATCCTAAGAAGACCATTTTCGGTGTTATGGAGGGAAAACTTTTGGGTCACATCGTCTCTCGAGAAGTTGTAAAAGTAGATCCTGGGAGAGTGGTAGCAATCAAAAATCTGCCCTTACCTACCAATAAAAAGGAAATGCAATCTTTCTTTGGAAAGATAAATTTCCTGAGACGCTTCATTCCTGATTTTTCTCAAGTAGTTAAACCTCTAAATCAACTTATGAAGAAAGACAGTCGCTTCAAATGGGACCACCCTACCCATTAGGCTTTTGAATCCATTAAGAAAGCCATTGCTTTTTCCCCTCTTTTAGTCAGTCCTGATCCCTCTAAATACTTTGCATGTACACTAATTCGTCAGAGGATACAATTTCTGCAATCTTGTTGCAAAAGGACCATGAGGAAAAGCTTAGGCCAATCACCTTCATGAGCCAAAATTTGAAACCCCACCAACTGAATTATTCTCCACTATAGAAACATGGTTATTCCTTGTATAAAGCATTGGAACAAGTTCAAAATTACATCCAAGGCCATAAAGTTCAGGTTTTTGTGCCTACATTTCTCTTAGTCACTGCTTTGAATCAAACTGAATTGCATAGTAAGTGGTCCAAGTGGATCATGTGCATGCAAGAGTATGACTTGGAAATTAAGACGACGAAAACCATTAGGGGGACAGGGTTGGTTGGATTGCTAACCCGATCCCATCCCTCGGTCATAGTTGAACCACCTCAAATAGATGACTTGATTGATTTCGAAGAACTAGTTAACGAAATTGAGTTGGCCTCACAACCATGGTATGGACCTATCATATATTTCCTGATCAGTGGTGTGTGCCCACCGGATATGGATACTAAAGTCAAACAAACACTTCGTTTACAAATTTTTCGATATGTTTTACAATGCCAAATCCTTTACCGAAGAAACCTTGATGGGGTTTTTTCACGATGCTTGACTCCTAATCAAGCCCAAATGGCACTTGAACAATGCCATTCTGGGAGTTGTGGAGGTCACTTTTTAGCCAAAACCACTGCAACAAAAGTTCTACATGCAGGTTACTTTTGGCCTTCACTCCACAAAGATGCCCATTTTCTTGTTCGGAAATGCGAAGCTTGCCAATGCTTCATTAGGAAGCAAAAGTTGGCTACCTTACCTCTTATACATATTGAAGTCCAAGTCCCTTTCGCAAGATGGGGCATGGACTTTATTGGACCGATTTCACCACCGTCCAGCGTTGGTCATGTATTCATCTTAACAGCCACATAATACTTTACAAAGTGGGATGAAGCAATCGCTCTTAGGAATGCTACGAGTTAACAGGTGGTAGAATTCGTCGAATGTAACATTTTATCCCGTTTTGGGACCCCTGCCGAGATATTAACTGATAATGGATCAGCTTTTGTGTCTGATGTCATGTTACACCTTGGTGTTACATACGGAATCCAAATTTTTCGATCTTCCACCTATTACCCCCAAGGTAATGGTTTGGCCAAATCAACGAATAAAAATCTGATTTGGATCCTTAAAAGGACAGTCAAGGATAACAAGCGTGATTGGCACACAAAGTTAAACTTTGCTTTATGGTTTGATCATATAACTCCAAAGACAACAACAGGTCAAAGTCCTTACACTCTGGTGTATGGCACTCCTGCTGTCCTGCCTATTCACTTACAAATTCCAGCCTTGAGGTTGGCTATTGCTGAGGCAGAATATGAATTCCAACCCTTACAACATCGTTTAGACACACTCCTCGAGTTAGAAGAGGTAAGAAAGGATGCATTCCAACACCTCCAAAAGAAGCAAGACATTGTTAAATGTTCCTTCGATAAAAGAGCCACAATGGTAAATTACAAAGTAGGAGATGATGTTTTATTATGGGACAAAGCACATGAGGCCCCATCCAAACATCGCAAGTTTGATTCATTATGGTTGGGTCCTTACACAATCTACGTGGTCTTAGGGACAAATGCTTTCAGATTAAAAACCTTGGATGGCGAACCACTTCAATTCCCCATGAACGGTCGTCACCTAAAGTTCTTTTATTCCTGAGAGGCCTCGTCATCTTGTACATAAGTCACCATTCGTTCTTTTCTTGTTTGTATCTATTCAATGTTATTGATTCTCTTTCTTATATATATATTTTTGTTACCTTTTCATGCTTGCATACTTCCCCATGGTTTCAGTCTTGAGCCCTTTTTCCCTTGATTTCAACTATTGAGTCTTTGTTGGTTTGGTTCCGATTTTGGAGTATAGTCCCTTCTTTGATTTTTCCATGTGTTGGTCTTTTTCATTTTTAACGTTGTAGGTTGCCTTCTTTTGGGTTTTTCTAGTGTTCAATACGAAGGATATTGTCTTTATTATTGGGTGGTTGCGTGGAAATACTGGATTCCTAGAATCCCTTTTACCATACTTGACATTTTGGGAAACTCTGTCTTAAAGTCATCTTAAATGAGATTAAATCTGGTTGTCATTTCATCAAAGTCTAAGGGGGTAGCATATCATTCTCTGGTGAATCTAAAAACCATGATGGCTTACATAGCTAGGTGATTGCAACTGCACTTTACCTGGCCACTTACAATTTGATTTCTCCAAGCAATGGTCATTTTCCTACAAAGTTCCATCACTTATGAGCACTTCATATTTTAGCACCTACTGCCACAGGTTTTTTATATTTCTTTATTCCCTTGTTTGGCTGATTTGCTTGTTAGTTTTCCTCCGGTGGGTCGTTGATTTCAGAAATTCCTGTTTGCTTGTTTGTGTGTCGAGAATCGAAGGTATGCATGAGACTTTGTGTTGGGCCAAGGTTCACCTGAAGCCTCGATTCTCACAGTTAATCCATAATCCGGGTGAGGGACCCGTGTCACTTGGGCCACATTGCTCAAAAAAAACCGAGTCATTATTCCCATTCTTCTATCTTATGTGAATCTCAGTATAAATTTTGTTGTATGTCTTTACTGCACCACTTTCATTTTTCGGTTATCCCTAATGTGAAAAATGGTCCTTATACTACACTTGAATTCCCCCCTCACCCACATCGGTCACTTTGAAAGTATGAATTTCCACCGAGTATTCCTGCATGTCATGCATGTGATCCCATTGTTCAACATGATTTGGAAGGCATTTCCCCTCCGACGCCAAGAATGTTGACCCAAAAATCTGCTCTGGGCTCAACATGGTGTTTTACATAGTTACTTCTCAATAAATGCCCCTTGTTTCTATGGTTCCAGTCAAAGACAGTGGTGGGGGTCATAGTTACTATGGCCTTTGCCCTTGAAAGAGTATCAGTTAGTTGCCTTCAGGGAGTTGTGGGCCTTCCCATGACATTTCTTCCTCATGTCAAGGCTGTTCAATTCAGTGAATATAACACTTCCATGTGGTAAGAATCAGGACAAGCTTTTCAATGGGCTATCACGAGCTTGATTCAGAGTTAGTATGACCCCATACGAGAGACGCAAAGTCAACATCACCCGAATGGCCAAAACCAATAGTTGTGAAATCTTGTTCTGATTCTGTTCAGATTATGGTATTAAAAGGGAATTCAAACCCAAAATAGTGTAGGGCAGTGTGATACCTTTCCAATGGTATATCTCGTGCTTGGTTTCGACCCCCGGTTGGTAAGAACGAGCTTTCACAAGCTCATGACCACTTCTGGACACCAAATTGGTTGCAGTTATTCATGATTTAAAATTGGTAGGTAAAGAGTCATAAGTAAGATATTCAGAAATGCCACGCTGTAATAGACTCAGACAAATTTCTAACAACATCTCATTTGCCTCATTCTGACCCCGGATGGCCCAGTTAGAGCTGTCACAAGTTGGTTAATAATTTTAGGCAAAAAGGGGTCTGCCAGCTCACATGTCAGGGTTTTATAATAGATAATACAGTCATCGACGACCCCAAAATGAAAATATATTGTCATCTTTCTGAAGTACTCGTCGATACCTTTTCGACGGTACCTCATTTGCCTCGATTGGAGATGGTATGGAAATTTGACACCTTTTGCAAGGTTGGGTGTCATGTGGGCCCACCAACAAGTCAGGGGTTTTTAGTGGCCACTGTTCCGGGCCAAATTTGAGGGCTGAGATGGAATTATCTCAAGTTGGTGATGAAATATTCCCTTAGTACTCGTTGATACCTTTCCAATGATGTGACTTGCATCCGATTCCAACTCCGTTTCACCAGGCAACATTTTTTGGGCTAAGTCAGCTGCAACAGGGTCAAAGTCAAAGTCAAAGTCAAACTTTGACTTGCACTTTTTCCAAAAAATATTAAAAAATTAATTAAATATTTTATTAAATATTTTCAAAAAATTCAAAATTTTGGGAGGAGGCACGTAGCCTCATGCAAATTTTGGGGAAATTGTTTTTTTTTGAAAAATTAAAAAAATCAAAACGCACCATTCTCCCCTCTCCCAAGCCATTTGACAGTTTGGTCAAAGGAGGAGAGCTCTGCAACAGAAATTCATGGCAATAGAAGAGGGTTTTTATGACAACAACTACAACTTTGCAGTGGGCAACCAGCTTGCATGCTGCAATCTCCAAACAATTATCCAGGTAACCCATCACTCTCATTTCCAAAAAAAGAACGAGGGAAAATTTTGTTGGTTGTGTTAAGGTCCTGCATGGAGAAATTGCATTTTTTCCTTCAAATTGGTGTTTATTTGCCTGTTTCAAGTGTGGTATTGGCTGCTGGTTCAGAATTAGTTGCTTTTTGGTTGCTAAGTTTTGAAGTTGTAAATGTGCTGAAAGATGCAAAGGAGAGGGAATTCGAACCCCTCTTGGGCACCAGGCCCAAGCCTCCATGGCTCCTTTAGATTTTTAATTATGGAGTTATTTGCTGGAAATTGCAAGCCTGGGCATGTCACTGGGAAGCCCTGGGATTTGAACCCCATTCCTCCCCTTTTTTCTTTTCCCAGAAAGCTCAAAAAATTGCCCAGAATTTCAAATAGAGGGCAGGGGTTTTGAACCTAAAACCTCGTGTCCAATTTTATTTCCAAAAACCTACCAGGCCCAAAGTTTTGAAAAATTTAATTTTTGGGGGTGGCTGGCCACCCATCCACCACCTGGGCGCCACCACCACTCCCTCTGCACACGCACTTTGCCTCAATTTCCCCACGATTTCCTCCTCCATTGCTACACCTCGTTCCACCATCCCGCACCCGTACCCTTCCTCAACTTTGTTTATGCTCACCACCTCCCATTTCCGACCTCCCCTCTCGGCCTCAATCTCCTCTTCCCCTCCCTTTACACACTGCACCTCCATGATCCACCTTCCCATAGCCTCCCCCTCCCATAGAAACCACCTCTACTCGTGCCCATACCCTTCCTCCATTCCATTTCCCTCCTCCATTCTGCGCGCAGCCCCCTCACCTCCTACCTCCACCAATGCGCCCTCTCATCCCTCACCCCTTGCTCTCTCCTCCCTCTGTCCATGCGCAAATCTCTTCCCCAAACCCCCACTCCACCACCGCCTTTTCCCTACCCCAGCACCAGCACCAGCACCGCCTTTATACATGGGCTTGGTAAGGCCATGCCCTGGTCTCCCATGCGACCAAGGGCTCGGGTTCGGGAGTGACTTTTTGTGTTTTTTTGTTTAAATTTTAAATTAAATTAAATTTTATATTTTTATTTATATTTTTATTTTATATTATATTATTTTTAAATTTTAATTTAGTTATGAATATATTCTTATATTTGTAATTAAAAATATTTTTTATAATATTTAATTAAAATATAAATTAAATTTTAAATTAAATTTAAAATGGTTTTGAACTATATGTTAAAAATCTAAAATCCCCCCCCTAAGGGTCATTGGACTTTTTAATTCTATAACTTCGTCATACAGAGGCGGATTTTCGCCCGTAAATAGTCAAAATGACCGGGGCGGAGTCTATAATGCATCCATGATTTTCTCCTCAGAAAATTCAGCCCATATTTTCAGTGACGTGTCCCAGAGCGACAGGGACTCATTTTGGCCCTACAAGCATGCACCAGAAAGAGGCCTAATTGGGGGCCTTCGAGTTCAAATTGGGCCTAGTGAGGGAAAACCATTTCAGCTACAAGTATACAGGCCTGTAGAAGCCTGCCAATTATGGTGTCCAACCCATAATTTTACCCCAACTTCAAATTCTTTCCCTGATCAGTCTATTGGTCGGCTCCATCCGCATAGCTTCCCGGGGCCATATCTCACTCATCCGGAGTCGGATTTGTGCCAAACGAAAGGTAGAGGAAAGGTAGCAGATAGAGATACAACATGGGAATAGTAAAGACTATATTTGTGGCTGTTTGGTATAGAGGAAGAACCTCTCAAAGTTCAGGTCCAAGGGGTCCTCTTATCAAAACAAGCCCAAATCAAAGCCATGTTTTAGCCAGCTCACAGGGAAACTTATAGGAAGCAAAGGGGGGGCATAATCAGGTCTGAATAGTGCATGAATAATGGGCATTTATGTACTTACAATGACCAAATCCCGAAGTCCCCTTGCCCTCCAAATCAACTCATCATTTCCCCACACCTTGGGCCTTCATTCTGGTGAATCCGACAGCCATGGATGGCCAAATATTGTCCTAAAACACCTCACCTACAGCTGCAAGACATGGCAGCAGTCAAAGATCCTTTGGGGTGGCACAAATCCCAAGGAAAATGGTGATGTGGCATATCAAGATTTTTCATTTTATGAAAAATGACTTTTTGTAATATGAACTCTCGCATGATTTACTTTTGGCATGTAATTACTATGTAATTGAAGGGTCAAGTCAAATATGATTTGATCCCCTTTTTGGATAAGGTTACTTTTTGTAAAAAGAAAAAAGTATTTTAGGGTTGGTCCACTTGTCACTTTTCCAAAATTGACAAGTGTCTTGTGACCTAACCCTAAGCCTTCACCTCTCCTTTATAAATAAGAGGGTTGGCATTGTATTATAGAGGATGAATATAGTAACAAAGATCTGCTGAAATTTATAATACTCTTTTGTGTGTGTGATACTTGTTGAATTTTAGTTGTTGGATGTGTCACTTATTGGTTAAGGGTTGAGGGGTAGGGGTAAATGCTTGTTATGTTAGCTATCTCCAGGAGGGATTGGTTAGCTAGGTGTTTGTTGTTGGTTCCTTGGGTTTAACTTGCTTACTTTCATTTTCTAACAACTTGGTTTAACTTGATTAATGTGTTTTAGTGCAGATTTTCTGAAGTGTTCAATTGTTTTCAGCCTTAGCTAGTGGTTGGGAGTCCTAGGGCCCCTTAGGAGAACCCTTAAATAGACCTCATAGCTGACTGTCCATACTTGTTTGCTTTATCTTTTCATTCATGTATATTTCTATTATGTTTTCTTACCATTAACCTTGCTATCCCAAACAGAAAAATCAATCATTTTCGTCAATTTCCCTCCACGGGATAGCCATCTTAGTTGGTTGTTATATATTTCTTATGTGTAATTTTCTGTTATGTTTATTTCAGTTTTTCCATACATCAATACTAAAATTTCGTTGTTTTCCTGCAAGGATACAACCAGTCACCCACTCTGCTTCTCTTAAGCAGTTGGGGACCACCTAGAGACCTGTTTGAGGCAAAGGGGCCAGCAGGGCAGCGAAGAAAAACACACATTTCAATCGGTAAATCCTATCCAAGCACTCTCATGTACACTTTAATTATCACTTGCACTCACTCCAAAAATTTCCGATACACATACCAATGTTTAAATGTTTGATTTGTGTAGGTAGTTTGAATGCTTAACTTGTGAATTCATGTTAAAAATCTGGTTAATACTTGTGTAGATAGACATCACACATTTTTATTTTTCAAACACTAAATTTCCAATCCCCATACAAGGATTTAGTTGGGGCTTTCATGCATATGGCGGCTTTGTCGTTCGCAAAGAACCTCAACCCATTCCTTTGGGTTGAATGGTGTAATTATCTAATCTTGCTATATTTTCATTATATCACTTTTCACTCACTAATCTACAGGTGGCTGCCCCTAAAAGGGCCTATGCAAAATCAGCAAGCTAAATACATGCAAAATGCCACACAAAAAACTTGAAAACAATTCAGGGGTCCGCCCCATACACAGAAAACAGAAAACTTATATTATTTAGATATTTACATATACATATTATCTAGTCGTGACGTATATGTCACCTATCTATTTAATTGTTTTATGTATATAGTTTTAAATAGATTTCAAATTCAGTAACTAGGAGGCACGATTGTGAAAGCAAGACGTGACCTTACCACGTGGATGGCCTGGTATTTCATTTTATGCAATTTCAATTTCGTAGAATATTAAGAGTTAAAGCCATGAAGTCTTCATCGGGAGCCCCTCGAAAGTTGTCTAGTTAGTACAAGTTGAGTGGTCTTTCCTTAGTACCACACGGTCAAGGAGTTGATTAGCTTAGCTCGGTTGGAATACTACTCTGCTTGGGTAAGCTTAGCAAAAACCCTCTTTAGGGGGGTCCTGAGCCTCTTCCTTTTCGCAGCTATCCTTCTTTTATCCAAGCGGCTTTAAGAGCCCGAAAGCGCTAGTGATGAGAAGTGGCTAATCTCTACTTCTTTGAACTACATTGGGCACTCTACAACCTAACCACCATGGTCTGCTAGGACTACAATTCTTATACTAGTTGGCACAGTTCCGGGATGTGTTTGCCTGATCGGGATAACCTTCAAAACAATGTGGTGGCCAAGGCATGTGTTAAAAACAAAAATTGACCAATAAAATACTTTTAAAGTCAACCTTTCATCAGTCCACCTTTTCACCCACAAACTAAAATTGAAGTTGTGAATAATTTCCCTTATATCATAGCTGTAATAGCTTGTTACAAGGTTGTTCATCCACTTTTACAGCCCACTTTTGATTTAACAACCTTCCGGGATCACTTCCCGGGTCACCCCGGGGGGTATCAAGCCATTTCGGGCTTGTTTCCCTGCCTTGAAAGCTTCAAACAGCTTGTTGTTCGCAATTTATAGCCATTTAAAAGTACTTGGATGTATCTTTTAAGCCCCCATTTCACCCTTGTTTCACACCCTTTTACTCAAGGCATTCATTGGTCAATTACCCAGGACATTGGTTTATCCCAACGATCCATTCTGGGATAGTTTCCAATGCTTTAAGGAATCTAACATCTCGTTGTACGCTTTATTTAGTTCACTGTCCTAAAAATAAGCGAGCTTGTTTTCATCCCATTGTTCATAATTTTCACCCCCCAGGCCATTTTGGCCATCCAGGAAGCTAAGGAAAAATAACACCCAGGGCGGGTGGTCCTGAGAACAACTTATTGCAAGTCTTTCACCTTCCTTTTTCCCCTTCTTTACTGCCTCAGACGAAGGACCATATGAGGTGCAGGTAGTCTCTGCCTCGGGCCGAGCTATCAAAGAGGCTGTAACCGGCTTCACGACCGGATAGGTTGGATCTGTCCCTATGAACAGATTTTGCTTATAACAACAACCTCTGTTCATTTTGACTCTGAGTTTCTTAGCCTTATCTTTAACCTCGTAGTGTTTTAATACATATACGTGGGTTTTTACCTGACAACCGCATACATACGCGTGTTGTCATTCTGCAAGAGGCGTATATACATGGTTTTCTCCTGAACAAACACATACATCTTTCTTGTGTTCTTGGTTGTTGAGTTTGATGTTTGTTGGGTAAGTTTTGATGGTTGCTAAGTCTTCGTAGGTCTCTGTTATGTCAACTGTTAAGTGCCTGCAGAGTGATAGGAAACCTTTCTTTGGTTGAATTTTTTGGGTGGTATCTTTCTCATCTTCCTTTTTATTGATTGTCCTTGAATCTTAGGCTGGGTATTTGCTTCTTGATATCCTACTTAGTTTGTCTTTGTTTACATATAGTAGAATCATTATATCAAGTTGTTGTTCAGTCCTTGCATTTTCATTATTTTATATTGAAAATACAAAATATTAAGCATTGTTGCATTTGATCTTTTGGGTTCTTATCATTGATCTTAGTACATGTATGGAAAGATTAAATTTTATTTTGAATTGCATAATTAAATTGAAAATTACATTTTGAAAGCTTATCATATTTGGAGTTGAAGTTAGGACTTTGCATTTTATTCATATTCATTTGTTTTACTTGCTTGGTCATAACATCATTAGTTTCACTACCACACCTTTTTAAGTAAGCAAGGCCACTAAAAGCAATGCTAATAATTTAAAATTGATTATAAATGAATTTATTTTCTAGGGTGCACAAACTAGCTTAGGATTTAGAGCCTTGGAATAGGATTTTGTGAGTAAACTTATCCAAGGCTATTAAATCAACATATTTGTCTGACTAAGGGAGTGGTGAAATCCATTGTATAATTGGTGATGTGAGGAGTCTCCTCTTACACCGGAGTTAAGCACGAGGTCGTGTGAAGTTGGTTGAGGGGACATCCCCCAATATGTTCTTAGCGTTAGATATATTTCTGGGGATCTATTCGTATATGGGGATATTTCTAGTACCTTTACCTGTGTGAGAGGTGGTGCTTTCGAGGTTTCAAGCTTTGTTACCCTGCCCATATGGTGGAACTGACTTACGACTGTTCACCTATGCATCATTTATATCGTGGTTTCTTAGTTCTTTGACATAGGTACCACATAGGTTACTTGCAGGGGTTATTTTGTAGGTACCCTGGGTTAGATAAGGGTCGGACAACACAGAACCTTTATGGAGGATTACCTCTCTGGGGGGATCTGACTGATTGGATTTTAATCCCACGAGAGCCCTTATAACTGATTCTGATACCTTCAATATTTGGCAGGGAGTCTCAGGCCCCTCTTGGGTGAGGCATACCTACTTTAGGGAGGGAGGCCCCTTTCAAACACTTTATCCTATTTGTGTGCATATTGGTCTTTTGTTTATTTTGGTGTGCTCTTTGATTACTAGTTGGCCTTAGGATTTGTTTTTATATATCAAGTATTGAGTCATCGTGGATCCAGACCATCTTCCCCACAAGTCTCATCGTTTTTTATGATTACCACCACATCTTGAGTCTTTGCCTACTAAAATGCGTAAAGTTATCAAATGTGGTACACACACCTCCACTTACCAGACTTATGATCATACAAGGATGAGTGCTAAATCGATTCAGAAATATACTGGGAGTCCTTTGACTCCCATACCCACTATAGTTAACGATACGCCTTCGATATCTTCAACCAACATGGTTGTAGTGCCAGAGGTTCCTATCATCACTCCTGTCTGTCCGATATTGAATACTCAACCTATAGACACGAACCCTTTTGGGTCCCTTTTTCACTCGTCGAGATACAATATCCAGTCCATCCCTACAACCTCTAGCCCTTTTTCTTATGGTATGTCAAATTTCACATCGCAATTTTCATCCTCCATCCCAACATCTAATCTAAATACTAGTATTGGACTTGGGGGCATGACTCCTTCACATACTACTTTTTCGTTTGGTGGTGTTCATATCCCAAAAATGACTACTACATTTGGAGGCCTTCTTCCTTTTCACCCCATGTATAATCTTAGTCCTAATGCTCCTGGATGAAGTGGTCAAACTGGAGGAAAAGTTGTCACTTACAGTCCGTCCTTTACACCTACCTCCTCTACACCGATTCCGACCAACATGTTTGGCATGAAAAATCCACATTTATCCTCCGGATTCACACCCGAGGGAGGTCATTTTCATACCTTGGAAAACCCCCAACCTGGAGCTATTCCGGCTGGGGGAAATTTTGAAAACCCTCATCATAACATTCCTACTGGAATGGTGCCCAACCAACCCTTCATGAATCAGTTTGGAGGAGGGTATTACAATCCTAGAAAAGGCCATGGTGCATACCAGAACCCTGGATGGGTTGCAATTGCCCAACAACAATCTTTCACGGGAGCTTGGCACCAGATTCCGCAACCCCGTCTCCCTTTATTGGCCACGCTCAATCTGCTAGATTTGTCTAGATTAGTGAATGCCCTATGCATCATGATCCAACATATCCCCCCGTCCCCACCAAGCTTCCTTCGGATATTCTGAAATTCAAAGGCAATACTAGTGAGGATCCTGGTGATCACGTCACTACGTTTCATCTTTGGTGCTCCTCGAATTCCCTTAACAATGATTCTATTCATTTGAGATTGTTTCAACGCACCCTCACGGGGGTTGCCGTGAAATGGTACATAGAGCTACCAGGGGGGACATACAAAATTTTTAATCAGATGGTTCTAGTCTTCCTCAACCACTTCCAATTGCCAGTTCATTACAATTCTAGCATATAACTTTTGTCGGCCTTCTGTTAGGACAAAGCCACCCTTATCTCGGATCACATCCAAGAGTGGTGTAGAGGGAAGAGGCTGATAAAGCCTTACATACCTCCAAGATTCCTACTAGAGTGTTTCCTTAAGTCTCTACAACAATATATTTCGAAGGATGTTTCTACATCCGAGGTTACATCTGAGGAAGAAGCGATTTTTAAAGCCCAACAGTTAGATCTTATATACGCTCAGTCTGGGATGTTATATGAGATTCTTCCAGACACACCAAGGTCCAACTATGACCCTAGACAAAATCTCGGGCCTCATGCCTATGACATTATAGGCTCTACCAATGTGAAATATAAAGACTTGGTGACAAGCCAATTGAAAGAGTTGTCTCTAAACTAGATTGTAGGAGGGTCGACTTCATCTGTGTCCTCCACTCCCACTCAATCGCCGGATGTACATTATTTGCAATTGTCAACCAACCTGAATGGTAACCAACAACCAGGAGGGAATAAAAAGAAAGGATGTGGTAAAAATCATAAGGGTTGGAAGAATAATAATAAACCCAAGGACAATGGTAATAATGAGAAGTCAAATAATAATGCTCGTGAGGGAAAGAAAGAAAGGCGAAAGGTGAAGTTTCCCTGCAAGATTTGTACAGATGATCACCTTACCCACTTGTGCACCAAACTTGTGGAAGCTGCAAGGCCTTTATCTCTCATTCCCACTGTGTTGACTAATCCTTTTCCACATAATCAACACATGGTCTCAATCTCCTTAAACACTGGAAATGCAGCGAGTGGGATTCAAAACCCATTGACACAAGACAGTGACCGTCTATGCATCAATATGGTTAATTCTGAGGTTAATGTAGCCACTTGATCCCATGATTATAGTTCTTCACAAAATGTACCTGGTCTAGAGTCTCCCCCTCCTCCAGAGATGCCTTTACAGGTCGAAAAACCATAGCCCTCACCTCCTATTCTGAAAGGAGTACTCAAGCGGTCTACCCACAATCATAATGCTAGAGCTGCCTAGAATTACTCTATTGTTGAGGATCTGGGTCAAACTCCTTGTGCGATGTTTGGCTCTAGAGGTAATCAAGACATGTCCTTCACAGAGCAATGCCTTGTTATATGCGTTAGGATATCTAGATCCCAGTGGCTCTAAAGTTATCAAGTTGGACGTCACAGATGTGAAGCCTCGCTTTCCTTACCTTGTGGAATTCAAAATCCACGTGGGTTACTCAAAGTATACCATCAAACATATTGTTGTTCATGAAGGCACTGCAACATGAATGATCTCCCTGTTATGCTGGAAAGCCCTCGACTCTCCGACCCTTTCTGAATATCTAACCATGTTGACTTCTTTTGACGGTCGTTCTTTCCACCCTCACGGTATTCTTCTTGCCTTCTCGGTCCAGTTAGGTGGGAAGACGATGGACATGGATGTCGAGGTGGTTGATGCGCCCTTCGACTATAGCTTATTACTAGGATGCAATTGGAATTATTATGTGACTGCAATCGTATCATCCATCTTCCATACTCTTTTCTTTCCTCACGATGGGAATATCATGGAAATCGACCAATTGTCCCTTGTGTATGCTAGCCTCAATGCATCGGTTGGATTGTCAATCCCCGTGATTGACAATTCTCAGGAGACAACTGAGAATATTGATGTCAGAATTTATTCATCCCTTATGGGTACCTTCGACTTCATTGCATCGATTCATCATATCTACGCCATGTCCAGTAGGTCTTCTTTGTAAATGAGGTTCGTTCCTTTTCGCACTTTGTATTTTTACGATACTTGGACCCTACCTTCCTCGATTACGTTTTGTGAAGGTCAGTCACATACTGGAATGGATATGCCACTATTGGCAGTGGAGATAGTGTATTAGGATATTCTTGACTCTTTCGCCGATCTGGATCCTGGTACCTCACAGACGGACGACAAGGGTCCTGTTCTCGAGACCGTATGGGCCACTTCATCGTCTTATTCAGGTGACTTCCTCGATGATAATTTACCTTCAGATGAAGAAATTGTGGAGTCCATGAATGGTTCTGATAAGCCATGGGATGATATGCACCATCACTCTTATTTTCTCCCAGAGCTTGCTAGAATTGAACAAGATGATTTTAGATCTACCTTGAGCGAGATAGTTGGTCACACCATAGTTCCACTTGATACGCACAACATTTATGCCGAAGCGAACATGGCGAGTATCTCTCCCACTGTCATGATCGATATCTCTCGTATTTTTGGAAAGATTGAAAATGTATACATCAATGTAGATTGTTCGTCGGAAGAAATTCTGATCTACACCGAGCTCTTCAAAGAATTTTGTGATGTATTCACTTGTTCATATGAAGAGATGCCAGGAATCAACCCTCAAATTTTCGAACATGATATTAAAACCTACTCGGATGCTAAACCTGTTCGGAAATGACTTAGAGTTGTCAATCCTAGGAAGGCCCCTGCTATTAAGGTAGAGGCAGAAAAACTGCTTAACACTGGCCTTATCTACCCGACTCCCTTGACTGAATGGGTATCCAATCCCATTCCTGTGAATAAAAATAAAGGAACCATCCGTGTATACATAGATTTTCGTGAACTAAATAAGGCCTATGCCAAAGACAACTTCCCGACACCCTTCATTGATCAGATTCTCGATGAATGTGCGGGAAGAAAAGTTTTTTCTTTAATGGATGGATTTTCAGGATATAACCAAATTCAGATTAAGCCCGAGGACTAATATAAGATGAGATTTATTTGTCCTTGGGGTACATTCACATATTGGAAAATGCCTTCCGGCCTTAAGAACGCCGGAGCAACCTTTCAATGAGCTATTACCTTCACATTTCACGATCTCAAGCATATAGTTGAAGCCTATCTCGACGATCCCGTTGCTCAATCTCGTAAGAGAGTGGATCACCCTACACACCTTCGGCTAATTTTTCAAAAGATGTCGCCACTACCGCATCCATTTGAACCCTCATAAATGCATCTTTTTCATTAGGTCAGGTCGAATTCTAGGATTTTTAGTCTCTGAGACTTAGAACATGGTGGATCTGTTAAAGGTTGAGGAAATACTTCAATTGCCTCCCCTGCGCACTATTCATCAACTTCAAGGTTTACAGGGGAAAGCTAACTTTTTACGATGGTTTGTAGTGAACTATGCCAATATTACTAAGGGTTTCATGTTGGATCATGTTGTCATTGATGCCAATGGTTTGTCATTGATGCCAATGGTTTGATTACTTGGGAGATTGTTGAATCATATGTCATTGATGTAAATGGTTTGGTTTGATTGAT
>JZKD02S1864917.1:1077408-1110426 GCA_000966675.3 Picea glauca | reverse complement strand
ATGAATAAATGTTGAATGCTAATTGATGAGTTTTTGTGCAAGAGGAAAGTTTTGGGAAAAAGAGCCCCACACTCATTCACCCCCCCCCTCTAAGTGTGGTAGGTGTGTCCAACATTTCATGCATCTCTTCAAGAAGGACACTCATTTTATCTAGGATGAGAAAGCCCAGGAATCCTTTGATGCTTTGAAGAAAGCCTTGGTATCAATGCCTCTACTGAAGTATCTGGACTACATGTTGGCCCTTGACCAATTTTTGGAGAACTTGGGTCATGTTTGACTGATTTTGATACTTCGACAGGTTGTTCAAAGGCGGAACACCCAAGCGAAGTGGATATCGTGGGATCTCGCCCCCTTTTACGATATTTTTGGGTTTAGGGTTGATGTAATGGGTATGGGTTGTCGTCCCATGGGTTTACACATGTTTAGGCCTCTTTTGTAATGTATAAATAAGTAGCTAGGCAATGTAAGAAAGGGGGGATCAATAGTTTGATCAGAGTTGGATCTATGTGATCAAGTTAGCTTTGTGCACACTATGTATTGAGACTTGCATAGATAGGTGCAAGTGTTTGTAAGTGTTGTGTGCACGAACTATGTAAAGGCTCTGTGCTTGGGCCTAACTCGGGGAAGGAGGATCTGGCGAGGTGGGTGCAGATCTCTTGTCCTATGTGGAGTTGGCTTTGTGGCTTTGCACATGTAAGAAGGTTGAAAGAAGATAATAAAGAAGATGAAGAGTTGGTGGATGTAGCCCCACACTGGGGGTGAACTACGTATATCCTGTGTTATGATTTCTTTGTGTGATTGATGTGATGTATGCTTAGTGTTGTAATATTTATGTAGTTTATATGCATATGATATAGTAGCTTAATGCTTAATGATGTGAATGAATGCTAGATATGATCTATTTCTAGATTCTAAGTGCTTGTATGTGTTAGATCTTGTTGAATACTGCAATGTTCTATAATTAGGGTTTTAGCTTGCGATGTGAATCAGGGTTAAAGACTAATGAATATTAACTTGTAAGTGCTTTGTTAAGTATTGTAATCACAGATCTGTGTCCCATCCAGGTTGTAGACACTTGAGTCCTGCAACCCCCCCTGCCTCTACCTCGGGTGAGACTTCATATGCTTCGTATGTGTTGCCGAAAGGGCCGGTAGTTAGGGTTTTGTTGGTGCACTGTTGTAGCATTAAACCCTGGGTCTGCCCTTGTGCCAACAAATGGTTCTGTTGTCATGACCTGAAACTATGATTGCTGGGAACTAAAGAAAAGGGAAAGCTCTGTGCATAGATCTGTTGTTGTAGTGCGCAATATTCTATTTGACTTGTGAAGCTCTGTGCTAAGAAAGGAACTGTATCTGAAGAGAAGAGATAAGATCTTAAAGCTTCGTGCTCTGATAAAGGTAAGATAAGTGGAAATTTTTGTTTCGAAAGAATGGATCTAGGTATGTTTGATAAATTTTGTCCTAGTTTGAAAACTAGGGTAGAGATAGAAGAAAGGAGATGTGATATGAATAGATATGATAGAAATAATGAAAGATATGTTATTCCTATGCATAGAAAGAATTGTTGGACTAACAAGTGGATGCAAGATCCTAGAAATAATTTTTTGCAGGTCCATCACTGTGGTCCCAGTGCACAGTAAAGAAAAGGGTGGGGATCGTTTAAGAGAAAGAGAGGATTGACTCTTTGTTATAGTTGCAGAAGACCGGGACATCTTGCTAAGGAATGCCCTGGTCAAGGTCCTATTTGACTTTGTTGTAAAGCTATTGGACATGAAGTTTTGGATTTCCCTAGAATGATTGCTAAAGTTGAGAAGATGAACATGAGACAAGAAGACCATGAAGAAGGTCAAGAGACTAAGAATGTGCTAGAATACCAGAAAGAATCAGAGACTATATTATTGCAGATCAAAGAAACATTCAATGATAACAGAGACATTACTTTACCAAAGATATTAAAATAAAAAGAGTGCATAGAAACAAGAATAGGAGACTTTGACATAGGCTATGTATTGGATGCAGAAACACGGGTGAACATTATGCCAAAAAGTACTTGGGAAATTTTGGGAAAGCCTGCTATGATTCCTTCATTAGGAGGAATAGGCTTGTTTAAAGGAAAGATGATAACCCTATGTGTAATACTTACTCATATACCTATGATAGCTCATGGGACATCAATAGAAGAAGCATTTGAGGTCATTAAATTTGTCGAGAGCACCACGCCTTTTGCACTTATGTTAGGAAAACATTGGATTGAGAGATATCGGATCCAAAGGAAAGAAGAAGAGGAAGATATAGAACAGAAAAAGAAAGAGTTAAGGGATTTCATGGATAGAAGAATAGTGCGATTAATAGAAGAACAAGAGGACAAGTAGAAGCAACTAAGGGCTGGAGACCTAGCTGTCGAATTTGAAAGAATGCAAGAAGGCTTAAAGAACCTATCGATGTAGGAGAGTAGAGAACCTACTCCAGAAAGAGTAAGAGAAGAAGTATTACCCTCGAACCCTGTGAAATACCCTCAATAGTGAGAAGTTACTATGCTAAGAGAAGATAAGAACAAGAATGGGAAGAGGAATCCAGAGACTCAGATCATGGGAAAGAAGGCTAGAAATATCAGTAAGAAGAAAAAAAAGCTAGAAAAATTGTAGGAGGTTCTAGAGAGGACTTCACAGAAGGAAGGCTTGCAGAACTTGAACCTTGTTGGAATAGCAGAATAGCGTAGATTGGCACTTTGCCACGACGAAGCAATATGACCATTGTAGGCGTCTCGACCATTAGAACAATGCTCCAGAATGGCTAGAAATGTAGTTATTACCGAAAAGATCGTCGTTGGACCATTGCGACCACGCCATAATAGATGGATTGAGGCATTCCTTCCCATTGGAGGAATCTGTTACAATGTTATCTATTTAACCCATTGGATGTATTACCGGGGACACTTTTTCAAATTGTGATTATCCGAGCCCATAGAGAATTAATTGCTTTCGGGTAGTGCTTACTGAGACGTTGCCACCCATTCTTCTACCCTGAGTGTTTTTCCACCTACTCTAGATATCTGATCTCGTGCGTGTATGTCAAGTGAACTTCGCGCAATAGAGAAATCCGGTGAAGAGATCCTAATATACCTCATGGATGAGAAGGTCATGTCTGCAAGAGTACATGCCTCATTGACGAGAGGATTGCAAGCATCCCCGTCGACTTCATGTCGATCTAGAACATCTTGAATCACGACAAAGAAAAGAAGTAAGCATCGCAATGACTTGGTGAATGCCAAGCTCATCCCGTAGGTCCTGCCTAACTACATCCTGCCTCTAGCTAGTGCGGTTAGTCGTGAAAGCGTCCCGAGGGACTTCGAATATACACTGATCACTGCGTACCTCCCAAAGGGGATACATGCAGTTGGGACAAATCCTGATGCTTAAGATCAATGATTTCAACTTAGGAGACCACAAGAATTATGGAATGCTTGCACCACATAAGTAATTGACCAAGACAACAAGGAAGAATTCAAATATAGTCCCCCAACCATGGACCATGGACATCGCGAGGTCCACGATCCTTAATGTGATGAAGATACCACACTTAGGAAGACATCAGGAGGTTAACGTGTGCGTTAAAATCCTCCTTTTATGCTTCCATGGAGGTTACCTATGGTTGGATAAGCGCATCACTATAGATCCGACGTTGATCCACCGGATCAGCGGATTAAGCATGAAAAGACCGAATCCTCATGATGTTTACCCAGGGAAAGGTGCAGATAGCACCCTGGCACAACGAATAAAAGAAAACTATGGTGATGTGGATAAAGGGAAGCGAGGATACAAGGTAGCCTCCATCCAAAATGGCACAGTGCACCTAGCTTTCCAGCTGATAGCAGATAAGCTCGTTAGGAATAATAGACCTACGCAGGTCACGAGGTTTTTCGTCGACCTCGCAGGAAAATGAGTTGAAGGGTTGCAGATGAACTGGGCGAGCTACCTCATCAACCAGTTGGAGCAAGATTGTTGAGAAGCATAAGACCAAGGCTACGAGTTTCAATTTAGCTGGTTGTTGATTCTCATTTCCTTCATCACTTGGGAGATGCTGGAAGGAGCAACCTTCCCTGAAGTCGAGCTAACAAAACCACTGGCCACGAGGTTCACCACCCTCTGGTATTCGAGAAACATGGCAAAGCAATGGCAGTCAAATGCGGTGTTCCACACCTACTACTTGCAGCTGAAGAGGTCCATTGAATCCTTCCCTCACATGATGCTGAATAAACTCCATAGGTTCAGCCCATTCGCGAAGTTTTGTGTAGACAGACACTTCATATATATCACTGCGTGAAGAGATGAAAGAAAGGAGGAGCTACAGAGTTATTATAAGCTCAATGAGGAAGATATGGAGGAAATAACAAAGGAATGGCTTGCAGAATTCCTGGTACCAGTGGAACAGACAGAACTCTCCGACCCCGATCTCATCGAAAGTCCTGTAATCACCCAGGAAGAGTATGACGGACCATGCAGTAGCAAGAATAAGAAGAAGGAATAAGTATAAGAAATGAACAGTGCATTGGAGGAGACTACATCTGATTCACCAGGCAGAGGAGGAGATGACGAAGTAGACAAATAAGAAGAGGAAGTGGAAGCAGACATATAGGAAAAAGATGAAGCGACACCGCCTAAAGATCCCCTTACAGAGGCTGAGACATCCAAGAAAAGAAAGGTTTCTCCAAAGAAAACTTCAACACAGAAGAAGTCAAGAGCCAATAAGCCCCAGTTATAGACTGTAATTATGTTGGATGATATTTACCTCATCATCATCGCTATATTAGATACCTCTGAAGACATTTTGCAGTGAAGCGAATTTAAACAAGAGACAATGTATAAACGGATCGAAGTAGAGTTGAAAGGGGTACAACAAGCCCTCTATTCCAACCATGCAGTGTCCACTACGCCATCATCATCAGAAGGTGCCAAAATGGGAGATGAGCCTACCCAACTACGCAGACTAAGCAGATGCGACAGAGGCTCGCCTTTGTCGTGTACAGGAAGAAAAAGAATAGGCCACAGATGCACTGAAGAAAGAAAAGGAGGAATTCATAGAGAAAAGTCGAGTTGTGCAGCAAGAGAAAGATGACCTCCAGGAGAAGTTTGCAGAGGATATGTTACCCATGATTTTGGTCATCACGATGATGTATTGATGCTGGTGTACTCAGGCTCTCCATAAGAACTTTATCCTAAGAAAAGTTACTTTCATCTCTTCCCAGAAAACTCATTTTTGAAGAAGGTTCATAGGTTGCTAATATATTTGGGTGCGAGAATGACCCATTCTCGCAGGATTCTTTAAGCCAGGGTGTGAACTTCTCACACTCTGTTGAATAGACAAGGTGCGAACTCGTTTTAAAGCATGGAAAAAGATGAATTCTCGATGTTTCTAGAAGGGAATCTTCTAGAAGGATGGGTTGGCATTCGAATGGTTATCCTTGTGCTGGATTCCCTGATATTTTGGGATCATTCTTATCCAAGTAACTATCTTATTCTCTCCTATATATTGAGAGAATTCTTATGGAAAAGGTTAAGCAAGATTCATTGGAGAATTGGTGAAAGAATTGTGTGAAGGACTTAGCCTAAACAGTAGCTTGGAGACTCTAGCAAGTCTATCAAGAGGATTTGATATTCTTCATGCAATGATTGAGCAAGTGTGTGTGTTGGAGCCAACTGCCACCGAAAGGAAGCTTGCAACACCAAGGCGATCAGGTTGTAATCTTTACTTTCCATTAATATGATACAACGACATGTCCCTTTCCCATAAAGCTATTCTCACTTTATTGTGTAATTCCTTGATCATACACATAAGTTGACTGTTGAATATATTGTGCTATCTTCACTTTGGTTGGTTTTTGTTGTCTTTTTCTTTACCTCACGAGAGCACCAGAGCGAAGCTAGAGAAACAAAGACCCTAGGAAGCGATATAAAGGTATGTTACTTGTTCCTTCCTACTAGCTAATTCAATGGTCAAAACTTAGGGAAAGAGTCCTATCCTGTCCTATTTTGTTCTAGATCCAGGTGGATCTAGGGAGATCTGTTAGTGTCTGCACCTACCGATTAATCCGATAACAAAATTGGCGACTCCACTGGGGATCGAACCTAGAATCTTCGGTTTCTAAGGAGAAGGTTGATGATTTACCTCCTTCCTTGGTGCAACCCTCTCTCACGACTCCACTTACCAACGGTCCTCTTCATCTTGGATGACCTAGCCTCGACACAGTTCTATGACCGCCCCCAAAGGGTGTCATTCGGAAATCAGCTTTCAATCCTCACGCTCGTGCTACCTGGAACAACAACATAGTCAAAGATCTGGCTCAAGCACCTTCTACGATGTCAGCCCTCGAAGTCCTTCAGACTTGTCCCGCACAACGTAAGGCACTGTTGAAATCTATCGGTGGAATCGATCCAACAGATATGAATTTGATAATATTTGACTTGGAAGATCACATTCCAAGGTTACCCCCTCAACTTGCATTCCAGATCCAAGTGATTGTCTCTGACAAAAACATTTGCTGAACCGTTATCGATGAGGGTGCCTTGACATGTGTTATGTCTCTTTCTTGTTGTAAAGCCATTGGCTTTCCTTCTTTGAATGAATCCCAGAACACTCTTAAAGCCTTCAATGGCTCTGGTTTTAAGCCCTACGGTGTCCTTCCTTTGTTTCCCATCATGTTAGAAGGAAAAACAGTCCAAGTCGAAGTGGAAGTCTTTGATGCTCCCCTTGATTACAATCTTTTTCTTGGCCGCAGCTGGATCGATTCCATGCGTGTAGTTGTGTCAACCATTTTACGTGTAGTATGTTTCCCTCATCAAGGAAAGGTTGTTACCGTCGACCATATGGCCTTCTTTAATTCTGATACTCATACTAGAAATGTATCGTTTATTGCTAAAACCCCACCAGGTTATGATAACATCGGTGTAGGCCTTCTTAAAGACTCTTCGTTAATGGGTACTTTCCCCATTCCACCGCCCGATGTTCCACGCTCTTTTGTTGCTTCTATCAACATGATCTCCACTTCGCCTCACGAACTTCCTACGTCTAACGACCCCTGGATAGTACCTGAGCCTGGAGATTATCTTCGTTTCGGCGACGTAATGCCTTTAAGTCCGGTTGAATCCGCCTATCAGGCCATTCAATCGGCAACACCTTCTACCCCTTCTCTTGATGAATTGTCTCCCAATCCTTTTCATGTCATTTTTCCCACTGACGAGATGATCATGTCTTTCATGGAGGACACCCCTTGGGACGATGGGCATCATTGTTCCATCCTCTTTCTGGAGCAACATACCATTGAGAACTACCAACGGATCTCGACTCCATCGACCGTTGTTGTCATCTCCACTGTTCCGGATTTTACACACGATGTGATTTCCGAAGGGAACTTAAGCAAAATCTCACCCACTATTCCCATTGACATATCCATCAAACCTGGGATTGTTGAAAATGTCCATATCGAAGCTTCATGTTCTTCCGATGAAATCGTCACCTACACATCCCTTTTTAAAGAGTTTCGTGACATCTTCACCTATAGCTACGAAGAAATGCCAGCTATCGACCCCGCGATTGTGATACATGAGATAAAGACATACCCTGGCGCTAAACCCATCTGGAAACGCCTTCGTCCAGTTCACCCATGTAAAGCGGTTGCTATCAAGATCGAAGTCGAAAAACTTCTTAAATCCGGCTTTATTTATCTGGTGGCTCTCACAGACTGGGTTTCCAATCTTGTCCAGATTGACAAGAAACAAGGCACTATTTGTGTATGCGTTGATTATAGAGATATCAACAAAGCTTGTCCCAAAGACAACTTTCCTACCCCTTTCGTCGACCAGATTGTCAACGATTGTGCCAAAAGTGAAATCTTCTCCCTCATGGATGGTTTCTTCGGGTATAATCAAATCAACATTATTCCCAAGGATCAACATAAGACTGCTTTTATTTGTCCTTGGGGTACTTTTGCCTATCGGAAACTTCCTTTTGGTCTCAAGAAAACTGGCGCAACATTTAAACGCACTATGTCTTATGCTTTCCACGATATTAAGCACATCGTTCAACCATATTTGGACGATTTACCCACTCATTCAATGCACCGGATCGATCACCCCACCCACCTCCGAGCTATTTGCGTTCGTTGTCGGTTATACCATATACGTTTGAATCCTCATAAGTGCACTTTTTGCGTGGAATCCGGCCGTCTTATAGGTTTTATCGTTTTGCGTCAAGGGATCCGGGTGGATCCTTTAAAGGTTGAGGCGATCCTGAATCTCCCTCCTCCTTCTAGTCTTCACCAGTTACAAATTTTGCAGGGGAAAGCAAACTTTCTTCATCGTTTTATCCCAAATTATGCCGAGATAACTCGTGGATTTACGCATCTTTTGAAAAAGGATTCATAGTTCGTCTGGGATACCATTGCCAACAATGCTTTTGAAGCTTTGAATTTGTCACTAACGCGAGCTCCGCTTCTCTTTCCCTTCGATTACAGTCGTGATTATTTCCTTTACCTTGCTGCCTTGGATTACACCATTGGCATGGTTCTCTTCCAAGAGGATGATGCTCACGACGAACATGTTATCTACTATTTGAGTCGAAGTCTAACGCCTACTGAAATCAAGTATTTACATGTTGAGAAACTGGCCTTGGATGTCATTCAATCCGTTCAACGCTTTCGGTACTATATCCTCTCACACAAGACTACAGTGATTTCTCATTGCAACCCTATGCAACACATTCTCACTCGTCAATTGCTAGGGGGAAAGTACTCCAAATGGATTGTGATACTCTAGGAGTTTGACTTAGAATTCGAACGTGCCAAGTCTAAGAAGTCCTTAGTCTTTGCCGACTTGATATGTGACTTTCCCCATTCTGCAACAGAAAATTTAGCAGTTGTTTCATTACCCGATGAATCTCTTTTCCTCATTAGCACTGATGATCTTTGGTATGGTGATATCATTATATATCTCCAAACCCAGAATTTTCGGCCAACGTTTTCCAGTACAGAACGATGTCGCATTCGCTACCAAGCTCGTCAATACATTATCCTCGGGGATACTCTTTATCGTCGGGGGATTGACTCTGTTTTTCGACGTTGTCTAACATTTGACGAAGCCGAGAAATCTCTGAATGACTGCCATTCTAGATCCTATGGTGGTCATATGTCTGGGTATGCTATTGCCCAGAAGATCTTATGAGTCGGGTATTTTTGGCCTTCATTATTTAACGACTGCATAATTGTCGTTCAAAAATGCCATGCTTGCCAGACCTATAATAACAAGATATGGTAACATCCTGCTCCTCTTCGTCTTGTGGTCTCAGTTGGTCCCTTTGCGAAATGGGCATCGATTTCATGACATGTCACCCTCACTCGGCCAGGGGGAATGGTTACATTATTGTAGCCATCGATTAATTTACGAAATGGGTCGAGGCGATGCCGACATTTGACAACACTGGAAAGACCGCAACATTATTCCTTTTTAATCACGTCATATCTCATTTTGGTGTTCCTCAGGCTATCGTTACTGATCACGGTAGCCACTTTTGAAACTTCATGATGTCCAAACTTACTGAAAAGTTGGGTCTTCGCCATGATAACTCAACGCCCTATTACCCACAAGCCAATGGCCAAGTCGAAGCGATTAACAAATTTCTCATAACTATGCTCCGACGAATGATAGGGATTCATAAAACAAGTTGGCACACAATGTTGTTTTTGGCATTGTGGGCGTATCGGACATCCCTCAAGTCTGCTACTAGGTTTACACCTTTCCGGTTAGTTTATGGTGTAGAAGCCATTCTATCGATTGAATGCGAGATACCCTCTTTAAAACTAGTTGTTGAACTCCTACCCAATACTTCTGTTGAGGAAGAATGTCTATTGTATCTTATGCAATTGGACGAAACTCGGTGCGATGCCACCCTAGTCATCGAAGCTCAGAAAAAGCGTGTCAAGGCCCAATACGACAAGCATGTCAAGCCTCGCATTTTCTCCGAAGGTGATCTTGTTCTTCTCTATGAACAAGATCAAGATATGTTAGGAGCTGGGAAATTTGAAGCCATGTGGCGAGGTCCTTATATCGTTCGACGAGTTTTGGAAAAAGGGGCTTATGAGTTGGTAGATTACGATGGTATCCCTTTGAGTGAACCCAGGAATGGGTTGTACTTGAAGAAGTACTATGCATAAATTCATCTGTGCATGAGTACTTGTATTTTTATTGTATCATACTTCTTGTGTGTTACTATAGTTTGCTTTGGTCGTTATCTGGTTTCTACCCTTATGTGACGTTGTGTTTGATTTCCAGAGGTTGGAGTTTTCGCTACCCTATATTGGCTTCGCTGATGGCGCTAGCCATAGTACTCTGAACCTTGCTTCTGCTGCATGGGCAATTTATGCCCCTACAAACGAACTTGTCTCCTTACGAGGTGTGTTTCTCGGTCGTGCGACCAACAACATTGCAGAGTATAGTGCCATTATTGAATTATTTCTTGATGTTATCTCGCTTGGAATTCATCATTTGGTTGTGCAACTCGATTCGCAGCTTGTGGTACTACAGTTAAGTAATGTCTATACTATTTGAAGTCCTACTTTGTTACGGTTGTATTTGCGAATTTGCCTCTTGGAAGGTTATTTTGATTACATCGAATATCAACATATTCCTAGATGTCTAAATACATTAACAGATGCATTAGCTAACTATGTATCAGACAGACATTTGGATCATTTATAAAATCAATCACATCAATATTCACACAACACATGATAAACCGGTAGAAGCCATCTGTATATATAACGATCAAAAGAGTTTTTTACAAAAAGTTTTGTCCGAAGACCAAAATGTCAAAATATGAAGCTTATAGCTTCTACAAAGTGACATCATGGATGACGTTCATGGTAACACATGACTGCCCAGGAAACTCTATGGAGCATTCGACCCATGGACCCTAACACTCCCACTGTATGATGTTGATCACGTCGTGGAACCTCTTCCAGAGACATGTCTGGAATATCTGCGGTCAAGCCCTCTAGGTTCTGTTCCACGGTTCAATAATCCTCGAAATATTGTGGTGTTGGTGCTACCTCTCCTCGCTGCTAAATGGGAGAAGTACCAGGAGGTCGATAAGGTCCAACATCTGTGTCATCAAAGATGAATTTTGTTTTTAGTCTTTGGACGAACATAGAAAAAACATTTTCATATTATCAAAATTTACAAAAACATTTAAACAAGAAAAAATGCGTGTACTTCTTACCAAGTTCCCCCACTGAGCATTCTCTAGCAGGACTAAGTCCGGATCTCCTCGAAAATCCAACCCGGCATAAGCATAGTCATCAACCATCAACATCTGTGATTGAAGCCAATCAAAGAATGTATCATCATACTTGATGATCGGTCCAGCTACGTGCCAGGCCATCAACTGACACCATCTCAACATTCTTGTCTCTGTAGGAGCCTGCAAATGCCAATCAAACTAAAACCTCAATACATGAACCCTCTTGAGAAAGAAGGACACCAACAAAGATCCGTACCCAAATTGCTTCAGGCCGCCTCGTTTTCATTTGGTTAATTGCTTTTTCATACTACGTAGCACTGCATCTGCCCAGATGAAAACTCGAGGTTCAGTACACTCTATCGCATACTAGAAGTAACTCTGTAGCGCCATGTGAGGAGCGAAGCTCCCTGCCATCCGAGCTATGGTGAATAGGATAGTACAAAGGGTCAAATATCCTACCCCTCAAATAGCTACTTTTCCTTTCTTCCTCTCTGCCTCGGGAACATAGTGTATGCGACAGTACTCACTCATGGGCAGCCCACCACCTCTGCTACCAGTCAGGCTCACATAGTGCCCATGCTGTGACAGTCCAGTCAAAAAGTAAATGTCCTCAATATCTAAGGACAGTGTGTGGACCCCCACCTGAAATACCTGTTGATCGGGATCCCACATATGCACCGGGTACTCTAATAACCTGACTTAAGCCCTCATGCCCGGGATACGAAAGTACTTCAAGAGGCCACAGTTTCTCAAAGAAGCAATAGTAGGTGGATGATTTCCAGTGATAACATTGTCTTCTTCGTGCTCCCTTTCACGCCATTCAAGAACCATTTTGATGGCCAATTACCTGCATGAGAAGCACAAAAAGAAGATTAGCAACTTTATTTATGATTTGGTTCTCTTTCATTGGGTAAATTTTTAAAAACTTTTTGAGCTTTGCAGTTCTCGCAGGTGACCTTTGGGCACAGTGCAAGAACCTCGCAAGCTGCTTTAGGTTCACCTGCGAGAATGCCCCATTCTCACATGTCCCATGTAGCCCGCCTGCGAGAATGGCAACGCGCAAAAAGGGCTTGAAAAATCAACTTAAAAATGAATTTTTAAACAATGGAAATGCAAAGTTAAACCATGAAAAAGTAAAGGACAAAGAGCCTACCTCACTGTTGTTGACGGCTCACTAAATGGACGCTCATAACTCCCGCAATCTGATGCCGAACTTCGAGGATAAAAGAGGGGTTTTTGGGCTCAAATAGTGAAAAGTGAAAATGATATGGTAAAAAAGAGTTTTACTCCTTTTATTTACTTTTACCATATTATTTGGTTTTTAATAATTATTTATTTATCAAACCCTAATTCCTAATTCCCTATTGAGTGTAACTTTTGTAGGAGTAACGATTTTGATGGTCATGTACAGGGCTGCGGACATAATTTTTCTTTTTCCATCACATGTTTGGATTGTTTTTTATGGTTTTTGTATAAAACCTCGAGCGTGGTCTTTGTTCGTTCTTGCGCTCAAAAATACATGAGAACGTGATCGAGCATACTTTTATCACTTTTTCGGGCTCAATAAGGATATACGAAAAAGGAACCCCCCTGGAGTCCTCTTTAATCTCTTTTCAGACTCTCTAAACATGAAAAGATAGCTGAGCGATCTTGCTATTTTCACGCTCGATAAAGTATTTGAAGAAAGCATTTGGTGAGTGATAATTTATCTGTTTTTTGGTCTCATCGGATTATTTTATGAAAAGGGAACTGAGAGAGTTCTCTTTTAAGTGTTTTTTCAGACTCTATAATCATGAAAAACCTTCAAGTTTTCTATCTTTGGACTCGTTAAAAAAACATTGACAGACCTGTAATGGGATCAAACCACTCCTTCTTAGGGTTCGTTAAACATACTCCGAGGGACTTGTCCGAAGGATGAGATTATATCAACAAGCATATGTTATCTTCCTCAAGCTTGCTTAAAAATAAAAAGGTACTCGCCAGAAATGTTGGGGGCAAATTTGGGAAAGGGATATGTTTTCATCTTCGCATTGATCGGCAGTAAGTGTCTCTCTTGAACATGACACCCCCTATTCGTCATTTGAAGCCGGTTTGGGAAATCCATTTGTCTCTCATTCGATTTTCTACAAGGTCATTCCCTGTGTCGTCTTTGAGTCAATGCTGCCAAATCATTGGTCGTGTCATTCATATGTTCAAGAGAAGTCCATCTGAAACCTCTATTGAGTCGGCCATCTGCAGCTATCCATTCTCTCCATGTCGGCCTTCCCTGTGTCCAGTCCAATTTATATCATACTCTGTTTCACCTTCAAAATATGTTACTCATTTTGTGTTATTGATGAGGGATACATCAAGGCCCTCCTATGATGAGTTTTGTTCCGTCGACTTCAGCTCATTATCCAGAATCAAGACTTAGAAATTCTATGGTACCTTGGAGCTTGCATGCCTCAATGGAAAGCTTCCTCGCTTTCAACAGTGGGTTTACATCATTGACCCCTGATCGAAAGATTCCATCAGATGTTCGACTTCAACTCATTCATTCACGCTCGATGGATTGTACTAGAGTACCTTGGGAGTCATTGACATCAATGGTGATTTCCCTCGCACTTGTTAACGGTTCCATCAATGACCGGTAATCAAGTGGTTTCTGCCATGTTTGACTTCAACACATGTCATCACATGGTTAGATTCATACTTTGGGCAACGATATTGAAGACCCTAGATATCATCTCTTTGTCCACGTTGCGATGGAGTATGTATAATATGTGACACATAGATCCACTGTGTATGTCTCATGGCTATGTCGTCTCAATTTGAATATTTTCGCATAGATCCACAGTGTATTCCTGGTGGCTATGCTATATTTTGACAGCATGGATCCACAGTGTATGATTGGTGGCCATGTCCCAGGTCTAAAATTTTCATCAGTCTATGATCTGAGTATGGGAATCCCTACCTCAGAATTGGTATATATGATATTCTGCAGATGTTTTGTTGTTCGCAGGTTTCCGATTAGGTGTGCTCCTGGTTACCGACACACACATGCAGTTTACAAAGTCTTTCGGATGTCACTGATTCCAACTTCATACTTTGGGGGGCAATCTATTACCCATGATTTTGGTCGTCATGATGATGTATTGATGATGGTGTACTCAGGCTCTCCGTAAGAACTTTCTCCTGAGAAAAGTTACTTTCATCTCTTCCCAGAAAACTCATTTTTGAAGAAGGTTTGCAGGTTGCTAATATATTTGGGTGCGAGAATGACCCATTCTCGCAGGCTGCTTTAATCCAGGGTGTGAACTTCTCGCACTGTGTTGAATAGCCAGGGTGCAAACTCATTTTAAAGCATGGAAAAAGATGAATTCTTGATGTTTCTAGAAGGGAATCTTCTAGAAGGATGGGTTGGCATTCGAATGGTTATCCTTATGCTAGATTCCCTGATATTTTGGGATCATTCTTATCCAAATAAATATCTTATTCTCTCCTATATATTGAGAGAATTCTCATGGAAAAGGTTAAGCAAGATTCATTGGAGAATTGGTGAAATAATTGTGTGAAGGACTTAGCCTAAACAACAGCTTGGAGACTCTAGCAAGTCTATCAAGAGGATTTGATCTTCTTCATGCAAGGATTGAGCAAGTGTGTGTGTTGGAGCCAAGAGCCACCGAAAGGAAGCTTGCAACATCAAGGCAATCAGGTTGTAATATTTACTTTCCATTAATATGATACAACGACATGTCCCTTTCCCATAAAGCTATTCTCACTTTATTGTGTAATTCCTTGATCATACACATAAGTTGACTGCTGAATATATTGTGCTATATTCACTTTGGTTGGTTTGTGTTGTCTTGGTCTTGACCTCACGAGAGCACCGGAGCGAAGCAAGAGCAACAAAGACCCTAGGAAGTGATATAAAGGTATGTTACTTGTTCCTTCCTACTAGCTAATTCAATGGTCAAAACTTAGGGAAAGAGTCATGTCCTGTCCTATTTTTTTCTAGATCCAGGTGGATCTAGGGAGATCTGTTAGTGTCCACACCTACCGATTAATCTGATAATAGGATAGAGCATAGATCCATAAGGAAAAATAACACTTCCTCGTGGAGGATATGGGAGTTAAAGAAGTAGTCACTAGAGCACTTCGCTCTATGCCAGGCCTGGCACAGATGGAAGAGGAAACAACTGAGAGCCAAGTACGAAAGCTTGTTGAAGTCATTCATCATCTCCAAGTAAGAGTCTCAAAACTAGAATTTCAAACAGTGTCGAGCACTTTGCAAGAAGTGTGAGATCATAGGGAAGAAACTACCAGGAATGTAGTCGAAAGAATCAAGGCATTGGCCTTAGAATGCAAGAAAATAAGCAATTGAAGTGAAAAGACCTATGATCACCTTGCAGAGAACCTAGAACTAAGGTCATTGGAGTCACAACTCCAGGAAGGAAAGAAACAAGCAGCGACAATACAAGCACAATTGAAGCTATTGTTAGCGGTTGAGAAGATGAAAAGGTCACAAGAACAATGCGCAGTTCAGCAACAGGTCCATGCCATCCAAAGTAGAGTCATGGAAGTAACCCAGAGACTCTAGCCAATGCAGGATGAAGCCTGCACCCTATTAGAAATCAAAATGTAATGGTATTTTGAGAGTGTTTTCATCACCTTTTTCTTGGTTTTCCCATTCCTGAAGTATTTAGCCTGTTGTGTGTCTGACAAAAGCCTCATTGAGTCTAGCAGTTCCCATCTATCGCTTCTGGAAAAAAATTCTCTGATCTATGACCTGCTTGGAAAAAATAACTTTTCATTAGTTTTCTTAAAACGTTTCCTTTAGGGTTTTCATAAAAAATTTAAATATTTATTTCATTCAAAATCTTTTAACAAAAAAGTGGTGTGTGCACACAAGTGACCTAAGTCCTAATATAAGCCTTCACATATGCCAAACCTCGAACCCAAATGTCAAGCACATTCACACATAAACCATACAAAGCCCAACACTAATACTAAGCCCATTAGGTGTGGTCTTACATATCTCATTGATCATACCTGACGAGCTTTGGCATATATGAAGGTTGTGTTTTCTAAATTACTGTTGCATGTGGAATAAGTGTCACATGAAAATCAAACATTAAAGGTTGTTTTCCAGGTGTTAAAAAACAAAACCTTTAGGTGAAATATAAATTGGAGCAACAAGCATGTTCAGATTTGTAGAGATGGGTTTTCATTTTGTTTTTTCCTGTAAGGTTCAAGAATGCACACAGGTAGTCTAGATCTTCTCTTGTTTAGCCTCCAGATGTCAACGTCCTGCCAATGGATGTTGTGTAGGCACAGGTGCATGTTCTCCAAAGTATTCCCGATGACCTTGGATCCGCCAGAACACTACAATATCATGGTCAACCTCCTTTTCCGTGTTGGATGTGTAGATGAAGCATGAGACTTCAGGGCTTGCAAGCATCGAATCTGGATTTCTAGATAGCAAAGGAAAACACAGAAACACCAAAGATGCCACGACGAGTTTTAATACTATACAGGTGTAAATTTCCATCAAAGAATTTGTAGATCGCCCCTTTGTTAATTCATATGGCGTGCATAGATAGATCTAGAAGCTTTAATGGAAATCGTAGCATGTGCTATATCGCCTCTACAGGGTTTTGGATTTGTTCATCATTTGGATCAGAGATGTCACATTTTATGGTTTTGTTAGCACTAGTGTATCTGTTTGATGGAAGGATGGATGAAGCTGGAATACAATGTGGAAGTGCTCAAAAGAGTAGTAGCTTTGAGGCTGCAAGGCATACGACAATGCGCCACATTGAACCTTTTGGTCAAATATTTTCAGATCGTCATGAACATGTCATTCCTATGGCACAGTGGTATCTACTTGTAGTATATAATACCTCCTCCATTTTTACCATCATTATCAGCTGAATATGTTAACTTATCCCCTCGTTTGTATTTACCCCTCCCTTGCCTCTAGATCTACATAATCTTAGTTTCTCTCCTATTTCACTTCCAGTTCCATCACCGGTCAATATTCCAATTCCACTACAGACTTCGACATAGTTCTATAAATGGCTACAACACTGTCAATCTTGGAACAATGATTATGCCTCAGATATGGGGGAAGTTTTGTTGGCGTTTTTAGCACAACAATACATAATTCACTTAATAAAGCAAGGGGCAATGTTAACAATACTAAGCACACTTGTGGCTATCGTGGCTTGGCTTTCTGTGTTTCTTTCTTTAACAAGTTTTATAGATAGCAATTGGTAAATTTCTGTGGACAGGTCAGAACAAAGAAGGAAAACTGCTAGGAAGATGGTAGCAGTGGATATGTATACTGAGATCCTGGCTGATGTAGGTGAAGAGGATGATATTGCTTCATGGCTCACTGATGAACAAAAGGGTCTCACTGATTTACTCATTATTGGCAGTCAATGCAATGACTTGTCTAAAGTATGTCTATTGTAGACAGACTCTATCTGAGACTCCTCCAGAGGCTAATTGGGAATATTAGCAAATGAAGTATATCATGGAGACAGAGGTGTTTAATATGAAAATATCTCTATGGTTATGAGCCTCCTCACAGAGATAAGCTTCATATATAAGCTATTTTGGACCTAAAAAGAAATTTAGATGAAGCTCTAAAGAAGTCTGCTAAATCCTGCCTTTTCGGTGGCTATTTCAGTTTGCACAACTGTCTTTAGCCACCGAAAGCAGATCTTTTGGTGGCTTACGGGTTAGAATTTTGGCTCACAAGCCACCGAAAGCACAGACACAGGCAGAATGTCAGTATTTTTTCTCAGAGTGAATTTTTTTGCTGCCAAATCATTTTAGCAAGATTCTAAATGAATGATAAAAATAAAAGGGATAGAGATCTCTCTCTCTTTTAAGTTTTTGAAGTCGATGCAAAGGATATAAAGGTTGAAGAGATTTTTATATTTTTAATTAAGATACTTCCCAGCTGTCAAAGGGAGATTTCAAGTGCCTTGTCATCACCTTGAAGGTTGTTGAGCATGTCAAATATTGTTGAAGCTGTCGAGGAATGCTGAAGATCTCATATTATGATTAGGATTTGATTCCTTTGAGTTAGGATCTAATCCTATGATTTGAAAACTGTTTTTACCTTGTTCTATTATTAGTATTTTAGATCCATTTTAATAGGATCTTAAACTTTGATGTAAAGACTATAAAGTCTATTGTTTGAATGACCTCCAAGGGTTCGAGTCTGGATACAGAGACCATACTGCCTTTGTAATAGACTTTTCTTGCATATAATATAGATACACAAGCTTCTTTCTCAGTTACTATCAGATTTCCATATTCTTTCTGTTTCTGTACTTTTAATGATTACTTTTTATCTAAGTTTGTCTAATTGCATGTGACTGTCATATCACCGTGTCAATTCATAAACATTGATTGAATAGTAATCTGTACTATTTTTATTCAGCGCATCATATATATGGTCCAGTTGAAAAATATAGTCTTCTTCACCCACCAAGTTCAGTTATTCATCTAATTATTAACTCTTGAAAGCATTGTCTTACCTGGTTATATATATTTGAGTGTCTTGAGAGCGAACCAGTTGGTTAAGTTATCCCATTTGATCCAATAAACACATAAAACCAAAACACATTTTAAGTTACCAGGCTTCTTCAAGCTACAACTTGAGAAGGACTCCTGGAGAGATAACAAATTGGCGCCATTGTCGGGGAAAGGAGATTGAAGCTTAGCTTCCCCGGGAGATGAAAAATACCCATGTTTGATGATAGACAAAGTTTGGATACTATTTCGGTTGTAATCATCTATCTGGCGACTCCATGAAGGACAGATTCAATGGTGACTCCATTGTTCAGAAATCTGTTGGTGACTCCACTAGTATGACATGAATAAGATCTTAGCGAAGAGGTATGATCTCTGTGATTTTTCAAATATTGTTGGTTTCCCTAATCTAGTGCCTAGTAGAGATGAATGGGAACGTAGTATTCCCAGATTTCTAGGAGAAGAATGGGAAGTGCCATCTCAACACTTGCTGGATTTTCATGATTTCATTCATCGATTGCAAATTGTGCATGAGGATGTTCAAATCAAGCTCTTCGGGTTTTAATTAGAGGGGATTTCTTGCGATTGGTACTGGTCTCTTCCTATCGCCAGTTTCATCTCTTTGCATATTTTCACACTACCTTTCATTTTTTTTTGCAAAGGCATATTTTCAGATGACTTTCTCTATCCCGAGTATTGTCATGAATTCAATCTTTTGAATAAATAATTAGACATTCATGAAGGGTATGTTGTTGTAGAAAATACACTTCATTATGATCGAGAGATTGGTGATCCACATTATGATAATTGTAGTGATGCTTTTGACATTGTACCAAATGCATCTACTATCTTAGGTTGTCATGAAGATCATATTGTTCCCTTTGAAGACTTAAAAGATGATGAGCAGATTGACATATTAGCAGATGACAATTTCAAATCTACAGTAGATACTAAGGGTAGCCCTCAGTTTTCTGATTTGTAGACACAAAAAGATTGCAACAGATACGAAGAGGAAGACGATGAGATGAAAAGTCTAGATCAGCAGTCCATCATGGTTTTTTCTCAGACAGAGATCAAGCAGTCTGTATTCAACATTGAGATCTGTGAAGGAAAAGAGAAACAACGTTTCTTTCAGTTGGAACAACAACATAGTGAGGTATTCCTTCATGGTTTTAATGTCCCTATTGCAAATTATTTGGAATCTATGAGTAGCATGAATGTCAAAACATTTTTGTTAGACAAAGATTGTTTCTGTTATCAACTATATTTCTGCATGATATGGCTTCCATTATGTTTTGGGTTAAGATCAAGATCAGGTTTAGTAAATCAGTTTCTGACATGGCTTCATTGGAAGCATGAGTTTACTTGATTAAGCATCAGTACAATGGTTAGAGTAGGAGTAGATAGGAGAATAAGCTCTTCATACGAGCAACTAGATCATTTTCAGTTGTTGATTTCATGAATAAGTAGAACATGCTACAGGCAGGCTATAGGTTTGTAGGGGATTAGTTGTAAAGAACAAATAACTCCATAGCCCAATGGTAAAGGCGACTGGAACTACTAGGTTCTTCGAGCCTCGCAGGGAGGTCTCCATCCCAGTTGGAGCCAGATGTTAGCGATCAAAATGTAATGGTATTTTGAGAGTGTTTTCATCACTTTTCCCATTCCCAAAGTCTTTAGCCTATTGTATGTTTGACAAAATCCTCATTGAGTCTAGCAGTTCCCATCTATCACTTCTGGGAAATAATTATTTGATAGATGACCTACTTGGCAAAAATAACTTTTCATTAGTATTCTTAAAACTTTTCCTTTAGGGTTTTCATAAAAATTTAAATATTTATTTCATTCAAATCCTTTTAACAAAAAAGTGGTGTGTCCGCATAGGTGACCTAATTCCTAATCTAGGCCTTCACATATGCCAAACCTCGAACCCAAATTTCAAGTGCATTCACACATAAACCATACAAATCCCAACTCTATTACTAAGACCGTTAGGTGTGGCCTTACATATCTCATCAATCATACCTGACGAGCTTTTGCATATATGAAGGCTGTGTGTTCTAAATTACTGTTGCATCTGGAATAAGTGTCATATGAAAATCAAACATTAAAGGTTGTTTTCCAGGTGTTAAAAAATGAAACCTCTAGGTGAAAGCCGAATTGGAGCAACAAGCATGTTCAGATTTGCAGAGATGGGTTTTCATTTTGTTTTTTCCTGTAAGGTTCAAGAATGCACGTAGGAAGTATAGATCTCCTCTTGTTTAGCCTCCATATGTCAACGACCTGCCCATGGATGTTGTGCAGGCGCAGGTGCATGTTATCCAAAGTATGCCCGATGACCTCGTATCAACTAGAACACTACAATATCATGGTCGACCTCCTCGTCCATGTTGGATGTGTATATGAAGCACGAGACTTTAGGGCTTGCAAGAATAGAATCCAGATTTCTGGATAGCAAAGGAAAACACAGAAATGTCAAAGATGCCACGACGAGTTTTAATACTATACATGTGTAAATTTCCATCAAAGAATTTGCAGATCGCCCCTTTGTTAATTCATATGGCACGCAAAGACAGATATGGAAGCTTTAATGGCAATGGTAGCATGTGCTAGATTGCCTCTACAGGGTTTTGGATTTGTTCATCATTTGAATCAGAGATGTCACATTTTATGGTTTCCTTAGCACTAGTGTATTTGTTTGATGGCAGGATGGATGAAGCTGGAATACAATGTGGCAATGCTCAAAAGAGTGGTAGCTTTGAGGCTGCAAGGCATACAGAAATGCACCACATTGAACCTTTTGTTCAAATATTTTCAGATCGTCATGAACATGTCATTCCTCTGGCACAGTGGTATCTACTTGCAGTATATAATACCTCCTCCATTTTTACCATCATTATCAACTGAATCTGTTAACTTATCCCCTCATTTGTATTTATCCCTCCCTTGCCTCTAGATCTACATAATCTCAGTTTCTCTCCTATTTCACTTCTAGTTCCATCACTGGTCAATATTCCAATTCCACTACAGACTTCGACATATTTCTGGAAATGGCTACAACACTGTCAATCTTGGAACAATGATTATGCCTCAGATATGGGGGAAGTTTTGCTGGAGTTTTCAGCACAACAATACAAGATTCACTTAATAAAGCAAGGGGCAATGTTAACAATAATAAGCACACTTGTGGTTGTCGTGGCTTGGCTTTCTGCGTTGCTTTTTTTAACAAGTTTTATATATAGAAAATGGTAAATTTCTGTGGACAGGTCAGAACAAAGCAGGAAAACTGCTTGGAAGATGGTAGCATTGGATATGTATACTAAGATCATGGCTGCTATAGGTGAAGAGGATGATATTGCTTCATGGCTCACTGATGAACAAAAGGGTCTCATTGATTTACTCATTATTGGCAGTCAATGCAATGACTTATCTAAAGTATGTCTATTGCAAACAGACTCTATCTGAGACTCTTCCAAAGGCCGATTGGAAATGTTAGCAAATGAAGTATATCATGGAGACAGAGGTGTTTAACATGCAAAGCTCTCTATGGTTATGAGCCTCCTTGCAGAGATAAGCTTCATACATCAGCTATTCTGGACTTGAAAATAAAGTTAGATGAAACTCTGAAGAAGTCTGCTAAAGCCTGCCTTTTTGGTGGCTATTTCAGCTTTCACAACTGTCTTTAGCCACCGAAAGAAGAGCTTTCGGTGGCTTACAGGTTAGAATTTTGGCTCACAAGCCACCGAAAGCACAGACACAGGCAGAATGTCAGTATTTTTGGTCAGACTGAATGTTTTTGCTGCCAAATCATTTTAGGAAGATTAGAAATGAATGATAAAAATAAAAGGGATAAAGATCTCTCTCTCTTTTAAGTTTTTGAAGTCGATGCAAAGGATATAAAGGCTGAAGAGATTTTTCTATTTTTAATTAAGATACTGCCCAGTTGTCAAAGGGATATTTCAAGTGCCTTGTCATCACCTTGAAGGTTGTTGAGTGTGTCAAAGATGTCTGAAGCTGTCGAGGAATGTTGAAGATCACAGATTATGATTAGGATTTGATTCCTTTGAGTTAGGATCTAATCCTATGATTTGAAAACTGTTTTTACCTTGTTCTATTATTAGTATTTTAGATCCATTTTAATAGGATCTTAATATTTGATGTAAATACTATAAAGTCTATTGTTTGAATTACCATCGGGGGTTTGATTCTGGATACAGAGACCATACTTCCTTTGTAATATACCTTTCTTGCATATAATATAGATACACAATCTTCTTTCTCAGTTACTATCAGATTGCCATCTTCTTTATGTTTCTGTACTTTTAATGATTACTTTTTATCTAAGTTTGTCTAATTGCAAGTGACTGTCATCTCACCATGTTAATTCATAAACACTGATTGAATAGTAATCTGTACTAATTTTATTCAACCCATCATATATATGGTCTGGTTGATAAATATAGTCTTCTTCACCCACCAAGTTCATTTATTCATCTGATTATTAACTCTTGAAATCATTTTCTTACCTGGTTATATATATTTGAGTGTCTTGAGAGAGAACCAGTTGGTTAAGTTATCCCATTTGATCCAATAAACACATAAAACCAAAAAACATTTTAAGTTACCAGGCTCCTTCAAGCTACAACCTGAGAAGGACTCCTGAAGAGATAACACACCCTTTTAGAATAAATTGAAGGATAAGGTGCACAGTTGGAACAAGTGGTCACCACAGTGGAACAACACTTGGAAGGGCCTGTCACCGAGATAGTCATACAAGAGTTTTCCGAGCAGGAGGCTCTGGTGAAGCAGCAAGTTGAGGTAGCTCAAGGCCTTGGAAGTAGAGTTGCCTAGAGCAGAGTGACTCGGGACGAGTCACAGGTGAGTGTTGGGGGCCTGTTGTCCCTTGAACAAGTTTTGGAGAACTTGGGTCATGTTTGACCAATTTTGGGACTTTGACAGGCTGATCAAAGGCAAAGCGCCTAGGAGAAGCAGAGATCGCAGGATCTTTCCCCCTTTTATGGGATTTTTGGGTTTAGGGTTGATGTAACGGGTATGGGATGTTGGCCCATGGGTTTACCCATGTTTAGGCCTCTTTGTAATGTATAAATAAGTATCTAGGCAATGTAAGAAAGGGGGGATCAGTAGTTCGATCAGTAGTTGGATCTATGAGATCAAGTTGGCTTTGTGCACATGGTGTATTGAGGCTTGTGGAGATAAGTGCAAGTGTTTGTAAGTGCTGTGTACACGGATTGTGTAAAGTCTCTGTGCTTGTGCCTAACTCGGGGAAGGAGGATTTGGTGAGGTACGCGCAAATATCCTGTCCTATGAGGAGTTGTCTTTGTGGCTCTATGCATGTAAGCAGATTGAAAGAAGATAATAAAGAAGATGAAGAGTTGGTGGACGTAGCCCCACGCTGGGGGTGAACCACGTATATCCCGTGTTATGGTTTCTTTGTGCGATTGATGTAATTTATGCTTAGTGATTTAATCTTTATGTAGGTTAGATGCATCTGATATAGTAGCTTAGTGCTTAATAATGTGAATGAATGATAGATATGATCTATTTCTAGATGCTAAGTGCTTGTATGTGTTAGATCTTGTTGAATACTGTGTTGTTCTATAATTAGGGTTTTAACCTGCGATGTGAATCAGGGTTAACGACTAATGAATATTAATTGCTAAGTGCTTTGTTAAGTATTGTAATCACAGATCTGTGTCCCATCTAGGTTGTAGACACTTGAGTCCTGCAACCCCCCTTGCCTCTACCTCGGGTGAGACTTCATCTGCTTCACAGGTGTTGCCAAAAGGGCCAATAATTAGGGTTTTGTTGGTGCATTGTTGTAGTGGTGAACCCTATGTATGCCCTTGTACTGATACTACAATAGAGATTACTTTATTTATATTGCCACGTCTAAAGATATGATTGGTATGGTGTTGGTTCAGGAGGATGATGAGCTCCATAAGCAGACCATTTACTATCTTAGTTGAAACTTAGTCAGCCATGAACTCAAATATTCACATGTTGAAAAGATAGATTTGGTTGTCATTCACGCAGTTCAACGATTATGACACTATATATTGCTTTGGAAAAATAATGTGGTTGTTTATTTCAATCCATTTCAATACGTCCTTACTAGGCTTATCATAGGGGTAAAATACAATAAATGGATTGTCATTTCACAAGAATTTGATCTCGACTTCGCTTATGCGAAATCCAAGAAATTGCTAGTTTTTGTAGAGTTAATATCTGACTTCCCTCGGTTAGATGAGGATTTTATTCATGTTGATTCATTTGCAGATGAACACATTTTCCTTGTCTCGTCATCAGATCCCTGGTATGGAGATATTATTCTCTATCTTCAAACTTTGAAGTGTCGTCAACATCTCGAGAGAGATGACCGACGACGTATACGATACCAAGATAAGAAATACCTTATCGTCGGTGACACTCTATATTGTCAAGGAGTAGACATTATCTTGCATCATTTCTTGACTCACGAAGAAGTTGAGTCTGTTCTAAATGACTGCCATAATGGGGCTTGTGGTGGTCATCTATCCGGGCTTGCGACAACGTAGAAAATTTTGTGAGCCGGTTATTTTTGGCCATCTGTTTTTAAAGATTGTGTCGAATTGGTTAATAAGTGTTACCCCTACTAGGTGTTCACTCAGAATATGCGCTCACATCCAGCCCCTCTCCATCCAGTCATTACCGTCGGTCCCTTCACCAAGTGGGGGGGTGGATTTTGTGGATTGCAACCCAACTTCGGCTGGGGGGCATCATCACATTATCGTGGCCTTAGAAAACTTTACTAAGTGGGATGAGGCCATGCCTACAGTTAAATATGATGGTAAGACTGCTACTTTCTTCGTGTTCAATCAAATTATAGCCAGGTTTGGAATCTCGAGTGAGATTGTCATTGACCATGGAAGCCATTTTAGGATGAAATTATGAAATAATCAGCATCGAAACTGGGGTTTAAACATGGTCATTCTTCCCCTTACTACCCCCATGAAAATGGACAATTAGAGGTCGTGAACAAGTCTCTCAAGACCATTTTGCAGAAAACTGTCAGCCAAAGCAAATCCGACTAGCATACCATGCTTTATCAAGCACTTTGGGCATATCGAACCTCGGTTAAGACTTCCATTGGTTTTTCTCCTTTTCAGTTAGTGCACGGTGTGGAGTCGATCCTACCTATTAAATGTTAAATCCCTTCTCTTATATTGGCAATTGCGCTCCTACCTGACACTTCCGATCTCAAACAATGCCCCATACGCCTAGAGAGTCTAGACGAGCAACGTCGAGATGCCTCTATGTCCATCAAAGAGAATAAATGATGTGTCAAGGTCCAATATGATAATTTTGTCTGTCCTCGATAGTACGTTGAGGGTGACTTCCTCCTTCTATACGACCATGCCAAAGAACCACTAGGGGTAGGCAAGTTCAAACCCATGTGGCACAGTCCCTATATTGTGCGACGTGTCTTAGAAAAATGAGCCTATGAATTAGAATATTATGAAGGGAATATGATGATTGAACCCAGGAATGGGCTATACTTGAAAATATATTACACTTGAGCCCTAATCTTGGGCGTAACTCTTTGTATACTAATGTATTTTAGTGTATATATATTTTCCCCTCTTTCTTATCTTCAACTTGCTTATCAATGTTTCCCTTGTTTGGCATATGTCAACGAAGTTTTCAGTCTACTTAGGATTCACATATGGGTCCAATTTTCATACATAGAACTTGGCTTCTTCTGCTTGGGTTGTTTACTCACCCAAGGGTCTACTGGTGTCTTCAGGTGGCGTTTTCCTAGGGCCATCAATGAATAATGTGGCCAAATATAGCGTCGTCGTAGAACATTTGTGCGATTCCATTTCACATGGTATTCACTCTTTAGAAGTTCTCCTAGACTCCCAGTTAGTAGTATGTCAGTTGAACGACAATTACCATGTGCAAGACCCTACTCTACTCCGACGATTCTTACGGGTAGGACTTTTGGAACGACATTTGATTTTATTACTTATCATCACATACCTAGAAGTTCTAATTATGTATCTGATGCATATGCTAATTTCATTTTAGATTGGAATTTTTCACATAACTAAAGCAAAGAAAACACTTTCATCAATGTACACATTTTAATATAAGTAAATCCGAAGATCAATGTTTTTATATATATTTCATCTTTCCAAAAACTATGGTGTTATAGTACAAAATGGGCTCACACCCTCAAAATACATATACAGTCGATCATACAATAATCATGAAATCTACTCCTGTGGCTCTGGATGGGCTTCATGATAGCATACTATGGCATTTGTGAGACACTGAAAGAGTCATACCCAAGCACGGGGCACACCTACCACCTACTGCTACATTGGCTATGATAGATCCTCTACCTAAACCATGGGAAAACTTTGCGTCAAACGAGACAGGTTTCCCTACATGTTTTGAATCACTCTATCAGCGTCCCCTCTCGCTGGCTGATCTCCTCGGTGCCTTCATCAGTGTCATGGAAGTCTGTTTGGTCGTCGTGGACCCACGTCTGCATCACATACATGTTTAGTTAGTACTTGACATCATACAAAAATATTTTTGTCTTCTTATACAAAAATACAAAAAAATGAAATATTCAAAAACTTTTGCATACCTATGTCTTCATAGGAAGAACCTGGTGGTAATGGCATGTACAAATCTCCTCTAAAGTCAATCCCTGCATAAGGGTATTCCTCCATATCCATCACCTACTGACACCACGAGAAGAAAAAATCATCGTTGTAGGGTGTTGACACTTTACCACCTCCCTGCCTCCTCATCACCTCAATCCACCGTGCCATGGCTAGATCACAAGGTCCATGCAGAACAATCTAAACTCTAGGGCCCAAGCCTAGAAATCACTTGAAGAAAAAACTACACAGGATAGACGTGAACCCGAAGTTCCTCTTTCTACCCAGTTTGCAGTCTCTCAACTGGCTCTTCATGTTGGCCAGCAGTGAGGTGCACCAGTCATAAACCGTGGGTCGCAAGCACTCCATTGAATAGAACATAAGTGGCCTCGATGCCTGGCGCAAAGAGGCATATCATGTGATCTGTATCAACACTAGGACAACAATCTTGAGACTTAGATTGTTGATTTCTCTGATCTAGAGTTGGCTCCCTACCTTCTCGGTCCCTACAATGCAATGAGTGGCTATGTAATCCTCTATGTTCATGCCACTCCCAAATCCTTGGGCTTTGAGGTTGACCACCTCACCCCGAAGCGACAATCCGGTTAATAAGTATATGTCCTTAACTTCAATCCTCAATGGTTTTCCAACAAGGTTGAAGCTTTTTGTATCCGGACCCCAGTAGTTCACTAGCATCTGAGGCAGTCTCACTTGATCCCTCATACCTTTGAGAGCCCAAAACCTATATAGCCCACATATTTTTAAAGACATATGGTCCCCTGGATCTCTCTCCACTGCAACATCCACCTCTTCATGCTCTCTTTCTCTACACTCTAGCACCATCCTGCAAGATTCAAACCATGTTTTGAGTTCATAACATTTTAAAAACCATATCCATGGAATTGTACATGGGATACATTTTACACAGTCGCATATAGGGATGCTTATACATTGGTTGTTATGAAAATAATCGCATCTAGGGTTGTTGATCTAGGTGGATATTGGTGGCCACCCACCTATTCCACTGGTGATGGGTGTTCTATATGCACTAAATCCCTCAATTAAATTGTCAACCCGGGGTAATTAAACATAGAGTTGTAGCACTATATGTGCTAAGGAAAAAATGATAGAGGAAGTGTAGTCTAACTAAGGAGATGGTCTATCTGAGGGCTAACCTACTTAAGAAAAGATTATCAATGAGAAAACCCTATCAGGGAACTTAAACTATTTACTCTAAGAAACTTTTAAACAATGGATCGATGGATTGTCCTAAAGAAGTAAATGAAAACCCTAAAATGAACAAATTAACTTAATCAATATAATGAGGAAAAACAATCTATCTATTTAATCTATTCAACTTAATGAACAATAGCAACAAAAACCAATATAATCAATCTATTCAAATTAATGAGCAACAACAACAAGTAAACAAGCAAGCAACTACCCTATTAAAACTTATGCAGCAAGTAAACTAATCAAAACTGCTCACCAAGTAACTAATCAACTATTAAGCAAGTGAAATCTATTCTTAAGATAAAACCCATAATCACTTCTAATCTGCAAAATGAAATCTTAACCTATTGAATTAAAATCATGAGAGTATTCAAATATTAATCAACAATTATTCTTAATCTACAAGAAACTTCAAATATAATGATGATGATTATGTCTTCGGTGTCTTATGACATCACGATGGCATCTAACAATTAGTGATAGCTCAAGAGGAATAGCTTCAATATAAACTTCTATGGAGAAATCAAAGGTATGAATCAAGCAATCTAACGAGAGCTTAGCCATCATAGAAGAAATATCAACCATCCTGAAAATCCATGTGATCTCTCAATTTATGCATTAATCATCAACGATAAGAAAACACTATTCTACTTAATTCAAATGCACTCCTATGCTAATGTAAGCGAATTCACACAATTAGAAACTTATAGCTAAAATTTAACTCAAACTCAAACTTAAGATTGCAATCTAAATCTAGAATGGAAATTTCATGAAATAAACTAAACTAATCCTATTATTAACAATTCAAATTGCAAATTGAAATACTCATGAAAACATGATTCAAATTCTACTTCTATCTCAACATACTACAAGAAAATTGATAAGCAAACTAAATAAGAAAACTAGATAAGCAAAATGAGAATTAAAATCAAAACTAACAACTATTCATCCATCGAAACTTTGCCAAAGAAACTCTATACTTTGTATTAACTCAATACTCTATTTTAACTCAATACTTCGTTTTACTCAATACTCTATTTTAACTATTCTACTTCAATCTGCAGAAATTCAAACTAGAATTTAATCACACAACAAAGTTAGTAGCTAATCTTTCAAGCTATTTACTAATAATAAAAAATACACAGCATATTAACAACTATCCTTTACAAGCAACCTGCAAAAAGGAAATTGAAACAATTAAATTATGAACAACAAATACACATCATGTAAAATGATAAAAACACATATAGCTGAAAAATGAAACAAATGGAAATTTCACAACTCAAATACACAAGCTAACTATCTAACTATTCACCCAGACCACTGGTGGGCACCCCAGCAAGTCATGGCTACTTCTCAATAGCGAATCACGAGCTAAATCAACACGATTCTAGCATTTAAATTAAAAACAAAGTCTTGCACAAGTTTGTGGAAATGTCTTGAATTACACAGCAAAAACGATTCTAGCAATTCCTTACAAGTCTTAACAATTCTTAACTACCACTACTGTGGTATTTATAACAATTACAATTCGAGAGGTCGACCACTGGAAGGGTCGACCTCCTCTAAAAACAACAAATTCCATTAAATACTCTATAACTTCCTTTAGCTTCTAGAAACCAAATGAGCCACTCAACGCTCAACATAATAGCTTAATCCAATATGTCAAGAGCTCAGTAGCTGGAGGCCATGAGGGTGAACAAAACCCATGTCTCTGTTTCGCTCGGCACAGGCCACCGATATAACAACCGCCAACTCGCCCACATTTTTAGTGCTAGATGCAGTGCCGGATGAAGTACCGAACACAGTGCTAGATGGAGTACCAGATGAGCTACTGGATGGAAAAATGCCATGCGATTTTTCCCTGTGACACACAGATCGCGCATTAGATTATTGTAATCATTAAATCAAGCTGAATTAAACTCAAAATCATGACAAAACATCAATTACACGTACTTGGCATAATCTACGATGATTTGCTATGAAATCCTTCAAAACTTCTTCAAAATGGTTATTAATACATATATAATATCGATAAAAAAGGATTCAATCGATATCATTAAACAACCAAAACACGAGCCCAACATTACCCCCACACCTAAGATTTTGCAGGTCTCACTGCAAACAAAAATGAATTTCCCAATATGACTAGACTTGCTGAGTAGGGGATGGATTAACTTTAGAAGATTCTTGCCCTGAAGATTTGGTCGTGGCCTTCTTGTGGTGTTTCAATTGTGCACAGAGGGTACGGCTATCATTGGTCATTTGGTCAACCAATCTTTGGAGGGAATTCACCTTTTCTTTTAGTATTGCATTGTCATGGTGAAGATGTCTATCCATGGTTTTCCTTTCTTCCAATTGTTGCAGCAACTGGACATTTTCTTGTTGTAACTTTTCAATGGCTAGAGCATGATCAAATATCTCATAGGAGGGCTTGGATCCCTTGAAGGATGTGGAGAGTCTATCAGTTTTGGGATCTAGTATAGGCATCTATGAGGTAGGAGTAACAGGGGGTTTATGAGGAGAAATAGGTTTGGATTTTGTCTCTCTACGAGGCTCCAATTATTCTCCAAACACTTCCCTAAGTATTTTATGAGGGCTTTCGAGATCAGAGGATACTTGGATAGGGTCCGAAGTGGTTGGGGGTTTTTCATAAGGTTTTCCTCTTGTATTTCAGACACTTTTTCAAAAAGAACCTCTCTTGAATCAATTAGCTCCTCTCCTATTTGTGGGGACTACAGGGAAGTCTTGTTGAATTACCTCTTGTAACTTTTTGGGTGCAAGATTAATAGATGTTGAGGGCATTGAAGAGTTATCAATAGGCTTCTTGGTCTTCTTGCCCGATGAGGCTGCAGGGGTATCAACAAGTTTCTTAGACTTTTGTTTTGGTAAAGGGATAGCATGAGTAGGAGGGTTTAGATTCTTCGTAGAATGGGGTTTGGATGGAGTAATAGTCCTTAGATCAAGTGTTTTCTTGTTGGTCTTGATTGTAAGATGAGGGTTTGAAAATTGGTAAATGAACTCATCTCAAGTCTTCCCCTGTTTTTCCAATTCGGATATAACAAGTAGTTTGATGAGGCCGTGGTGAAATAGGTTGTTATGTGGATTGACCACGTTCTTTCGTACTTGGGAAGACATCTTCTCAATACTCTTTAAGAAGTAAAAGGGAAAATTCAATGGATTATTGAATTGAAAGTGAGCTAATAATCGAAAGTGGCAGGCTTTAAAAACATAATATCTACCTTCACAAGTGATCATTCTGGTGATGACTATGGGAGGGTTAATTAGCTCATCCTTAGTCCACTCCTTGGATTATCCCTTAGCTCCAGAGACATTCTGAAACTCAGGTTTAAAGACCATTTTGTAGCTCACTCGTGGCAACTGGTGGTGTTTAAACCAACGGTCTCCAACTCTTGGAAGCTTTGTGGTTGAGGCAATTGATTCCTTATAAACCACGAAGGTGAGAGGACCCACATGCACCATCCTTCCATCAAATACCAGGGCGAATTATAGAGAAATGTCGTCATCATGGCCCTGCAAATGAGCCAAGAACGGTCCCCACCCTATGTGAAGGAATACTTCCCTACACTGTGCGAACTCGGGAATAGAAAAGAGGTCAGCATATGAGTATGGCTCATACAGTTTGGGTATGGTGACAGTGTGGTGAAATGGACGGAGGGTGGAATTCGACAGAGGATAGGCGCAATCAATCCTAGGATGAGTGTTATTAAGCAAAGGGCGAACGCAATTGAGCAGAGGGTGAACACATTGCATAAATGGGATAACAATTTGAGCGATCCCTTTGTTTTTTAATGCACCCAAGGTGGAAATGTTTGAATTCATTGATGAATTCATCACACACGAGTTTCCATGTGTGAGCATGAGTGCACCAATTTTGAATTCAAAGAGCATCTTTTGGGAGGCAATCGTAGTGATGAAGGAGTTAGATCAATGTCCAAGTCTTTGACTTGGACATTTGATCATAAAAATGTTTAAGAATTGTATCATTTAATCTCAATTTCCATTAACTAACTCAAATAAATGAAAATGATTCTTGGTTACCTGAAATCGTGGACATTTACTGTGTGTATATTGTTGAAATAATGTAACTGCAAAGAGCATTCTTATTATTTTGTTATTTGATTAAATCCCCATTGTGGATTAATCATGTTATTATTATTACTGGATTAAATCCCCATTGAGGATTAATCATGTCATTATTAATATTATTGTTATTAGATTAATCCCCATTGAGGATTAATCAAGTCGGTAATTGTATAAGGACCAAATCCCCTTTT